>JAOXNN020000091.1:592670-647869 GCA_028571205.2 Hydropsyche betteni | reverse complement strand
TTTTTTTTCCTTTTTTCAAATGAACGACCCGAACCGCGACTTTTGATGATGATGATGATGGTGATGATGATGATGATATTTTTTTTACTTTTTTCGAGTTCACACAATCGGGTTTTCACATTTTATCGTTTTCCGTTTCTTAACAAAACCGTAGCCGATGTTATTAACATCGGGCCTATATACTATATCATTATATTTTTCAATATTTTATCGATTTATTGTTTGTACACATACACATCATCATTATCAACAGGTAAGGCTCGTTCTTGATTATTATTTTCCATTTCGTAAGTGATTGGCAATATTATTTTATCGAGAGATCTGTAATTTTTTATATTAGAATGTAATATATGATAAAAAAATTAACAGTAAATCTCCCTCTGTCCATATTTTACTTAAGTGTGTCATTTATTTCGGTGAGATCTGGTTTTATCTTTAATGTAGCTGCTGTAAATGGTTGTAACATCAAATCAAGTTTTGCTTTTGTGTGATTGTAACTTAATGATGAACTACAGGTTACGATTTTTACAATTTGATTCATATTTTCAGCAATATTATTGACAGGTCCTATAAAATTCTATTAAGTTTATTGTACAATATTGAATGAATTACAAAATTCTGATTACCGGATACTAAATAAGTAACAATTATGGCATGTATTACTGTTTTTCCCACTTTATTGAAACACGAAGGTATCACTAGAATAGATATACATCTGAATTGTTTAGATATGCAATTTCCCATACCTATGGATTCAAACATGGATTAGAAACAGAAATGATTTAAGTATTTTGTATTGAAAATACAGACCAAAAGTAAAACTTAATGACAATCCAAAAAAGAACTTTGTCGAATGAGACAAATTCAGCTTATCAATAAAAATAAAGTGAAAACATATCCCGAATAAGATACCTCTAGAAAAATATTCCAAGGCTTTTAAAACGTTCATTTTTGGTCAACTTACAAAAGGCTAAGAGATCTTATAACAAATGAATAAAAAAATCACGGTATTTTTTAAAAATAACATAGAAAACTTCCTCAGTGTATTTCAAAACATTTATTTGAAAGCATTTATGTATATTTATATAACTTAAATATGAACATTAAATTTTCAACATAAACTGCAACATTCATAACAAATTTAAAGATACATTATTAGATATACAGTAAAAATATACTTAAAATTGACTTAAGTCAGAACATAGGTTCAGAATTAAAAAAAAAATAGTACAAAATTATAAATTAAGTGGTAAGCAAATTGTCTTTTTTTTACGATGATTATGCAGTATCCATTTCAGTCGACAAAGATTCTGCAGGAGCGTCTTCTTCTAGAAGTCTTGGTCCATATAATAAAACATAAGCACAATGCCAATCCCCTATAAATAATATAATAATTATAAATGTAATGACACATATTGGAATTAATGACGCAAATAAGAGAAATTTATGTGTTTTCTTTCACCTCCTCCTGATAATTTAAGAACTTCTTCATCGGAAACAGGAGTTATGACATCATCATCGCATTTGAGCCAACTACGTTCGTTACTTTCAGGACTGTTCCAACGCACCCAAGCTACGTAATGACCGCTAGACGATGATCTTCCACGGTGAGTAAGTACAGCTTGTAAAGTGTAAAAACCACTGTTGTTGCTTCCAATATCTAAAAAATTAGGTTTTGTTAAAGTAAAATTGTTTTAAGAATATATGAATAAACAGTACACACAACGAACCGTCTCCAAATGAATATGGTAAATATTTTTTGCTTTTTTCATGTTTTTTTAATTCTTTGACCATTTGTTTCTTTCCTTTATTTTCTTTTCCAGCCAAATCTTCTTCAACTTTGGCATCATCTTTTATCTGAAAAAGAAATATTATGATGTATTTTATTTGCGTAGTTATATAATTTTAATGAATATCTAATTAATAAATACCTTGAATTTCGATCTCATTGGCATTAGTCGTTCTTGTAATTTATTGGAACATAATTCAAAAACATCTAAATCTAATGGAAATTTCACATCTTTCAATATTTTGGCGTTGATAGCTTCCTTTTCTTTATAGTAAAATCTCACAAATTGCACAGTCAAATATGCTGGGAGCCTACTTAATTTTGACTGAAAATTTTACAATTTTCATAACTAATAAGTAAAATAAGAAATAACCACTTTATAATTGTATACTGACAGTTTTCGTAAAAACAGCATCTCTTTCCAATACGGATGACATTTTTGTAATTTGTTCTTGCATTTTCTATAATGTTAACTTTATTAATTGACAATTCAGTTTTGAAAAACTAAAAAAATATATGAACTTACCGATTTCAATCCGGACTGAAGGTACTTAACATCTTGAGAAATAAAACAACTTAATTGCAAAAAACTCTCCTCACTATTCGAGACAGGTTCATCGTCAGATTCGACACATTTCATTTCTACATCTAGTTTCCCACCAAAGTATTGATCAATAACAGTCCTAAAAGTGAGGTAGATTAAGAGAAGTGTTATTTCCAAATAAAACCGCCATTTTCAAAAATATTACTTATTAGTTCCTTCTAAAGTTGGCAGTTTTTGTTGGAGTATGCGTACTAATTCAGTCCAGCATTCGTTAGCATCTTGTTGTGCGAGGCCTCCTCCCCCTCCCATGCTTCCCCCAGCTCCCCCGTGACTGGCAGGTTCTCGTTCTTTGAAACGAGGTATGGCGGCGTGTAGAGAAGCCAACAATCCAAACGGAGTGATTTGAGTAGACATCTCCATTATATGTATGGTGTCTTTTAAATCTCTCACTAACGTGCTCCCCGGTCCGTCGCCGTGTCCAGCTGAAAAATAAAAACAAGTTGAATTTCAACGTACGTTTATTTAAATTTGTTTGAATCGTCTTACCTGTATATTTCCTAAGTGATTCTCTAAGTTCTGGCACAGTTTTGAGACATTGCACGGTCGCATTCATGTAACACGTATTACCTAAGTTGACTAATCCTCCGGGCAGATCCAGCTGAAAATTGTACAACATTAAAAACGTATATGTATTAAAAAAAATACGAATAAATAAATACACACGGCAGAAGCCAATTCAGTTTCAGTCATGTCTTCGACAAAAACTGGCTTTTCGACCGGTTCGACTGGAACGTCTTCTTCTTTGCTGCCCATAACTAACACCATCGCTCCCTAAACAAAAGTTAAGTTTGAACAATAACGAAAGTGTCGATGAAAAATTTGACGCAGCTTACATTGCTGAGTTTGACGTTGCCCCAATCGTCGTCTTTTAGCGTAGCACCTTTACACATGACTTTCTGCCGATCTGGCTGCACTCCGGTCAGAGCGAAGATTTGTGCTTTGAACAGCATCGGCGGTTCGTCCGTGTTGACTTCGACTCCCTGGTACAGCTCCTTGCCCCATTTTACTTTCACTGAATACAAACGGTCGACGGTATAAAGATAAGTTTGTTGTTTATACGGTAGTCGGGTCACCGTCACGATGACATTACAGTTTGACATAACCTGTGACTCGGATTACCTGTGAACGCCGGCATCTCGAATTGGTGACTTTGTTCACTTTTTCTTGGGCACCAGTCGTCGCTGACGATGAATTATTAACGAATGCGGTGTTCGGGTTCGGTTCTCGAACTACTTTTGCACAATGCCGACTACACTACTATAGTGTTGCGAGTAACCGACGAATCACGCAGCCGCGGCGCGAACACATTCTACGCTCGTAAATCGCCGCGATCGCGTCCATGTATTTTATCTGTCAATTTATTATATATACATACCTAATTATAATTCCTAGACATTTGTGTTATTGCCACTAGCATACGTGACACAGTATGATTAATAATTGCACGGGGGATGATTGGATCTTTATTGACGGTGTGTGTCAGTGTTGTGTGCTCTAGTGTCATTTTCATAAACGTTTGGTCACCTCTAATTATAATTGCAAACTAATGTTTCATTTTGTTTGTGATAATTTATAGGTGAAGTAGAGTTTTGGTGTTCTACGTAAACGTATAAAAGTGAATTGACAATATTGATCGGTTTTGCGTTTGTCATATTATTTTTAATGATAAAATTTCTTAATTTCGAACATGCATCCAAATATCAGAGAGATGACAGTTAAAGCTGAAATTTTATGTTTAAACAACATAAGAAACGATAATGTCTGGTGTCTAGAGACATACATCTCTCCGTGCTTCTATGTGTGCATTTTAATTTTCTTATCATCCTCTCATTCAGTCTATGTTTCACAGCCATACGTCATTTCCAATAAGATACATTGATTGAAAGCCCTTTTTTAAGGCATTCGGGAATTTCAGCTTTAAAAATCGTGTTCATTCTTCCGAAAAATTTTCTTTTCATTCCCTCCTTTTTTACACAGCAACTGGTATCACAATTGTTCCAAGTACCTATAGGTAATCATTTACTGCTTCTAAATTATCATTCAACAATTTTACATCACCTGGCGCGCAGAATTCGTTGAAAATATATTTCGTTTTAATGTTAATTAATAACCGTACTTTTCTACTTTCGGAATTTAGATCTCATCTAGGAACATTAAATGTTTATAATTTAACTGTCAATAAAACTACTTTATTCGTTCGCATTGATTAAAAATACGATGAACTGTGTTAATTATCATCAAATTTGCACACTATACAAATATTTACAAACAAGAAGTAGATAGTTATTTCTTGATTGTACAAAAGTACGAATTATCAGTTACCAGTGACAAAGATGCAAGACCAATAAATTCTACCAACTTACTTTATTTTTTGCAAATGTAGGACGCTAAAACCCTACTTTGCCAAATAAATATATATCACAACTTTTTATGGCATTGAATGTAATAAAAAAATAACAAGAACTAAATTATGCATAAATTATGAGATAGATTTTGTCCGTTTTTGTTTTTGTAAAAAGAAATGGGCAATCAAAACGGTCGAATTAAAATACAAAGATTGGAATCATTAATTTCCGCATGCATTGTCGATGGAATGTAAAAGTTTTGAACGCAGTCTCGCTTGAATTCATTTCATTGGTTCTTCAGCGATAAACAGATCGAATTCTCAATAAAATTCATATTTTCCCAGACGTGAATACCTTTCGAGCGTAACAAGAGCGATATCATACACACATACACACACACACACACGCACAAACACATACACGTGCGATAAAATGATTCGAAACACGCGCATGTTGCTTTTTTTCTCTTGAATTCAACTGGTGTGACACGACTTTCCCAGAAAACTGGAATGCAATAATTTTATGTCGATGCTTGAATAAATGATCTGTTAAATAATTATTATTTGTGAATATATAGATGTGAGTTATATAAAATAAATAATTGTATTGAAAAGAAAAATATTCCAATTTTTATAATTCAATTTCAGAAATTTTTCAATACAAATTAATCAAATATAAATTTACACATTGAAAATGCATTTATATATTCATCAATGTCACATTTTTCTTGATTTTCGAAATCATATTTTGGGTTTATCAACACACCGCTCGTTGATGTCTTTTCGTGAAAACTCATCAAATCATGGTAAACGTAACGTCTACAAAATAACCATCGTGACGCTATCAATAATTGTAATTAATCATGAAATTAACGTTCTTATGTGTATTGATACTAAAGCACAATTTCGCATACAATATTTTCAAGTCAGTTTTCTACTAGCAATTTTCAAAATATACCTTATGACACATTACAATAAGAAAGGAAATTGAAAGAAAATAATTTGAAAAACATCATCGGAGCGGCAACTGTGGCTTACGCGAAGCTCCCTCACCTGTTGCGTGGCCGGCAGGTGGAGAGAACGGACGCTTCCACGACGACGATCCGAAAACATTTTAAACTCTTCACACCGCAAGCTCGATAGTCTGCTTGAAGATCTTCGTCGTAGCACGATCGAACGAAACGAGTTACCGCAATCGTCGACATACAGAAGAGGCTTCTAAGGAGAAAAAGACGATGCGTCTCTGAGCATCGTCGCGCCGAAAAGTGTGAGTAAAAGCCGCACCTCATTCTTCTTCGTTTGGATTCAACGAATGTCTGCGGTTTTCTTCATGTGCGGATTGTAAATGTTAAGGTGGGCAGCGCTTGTATGCGAAAATACGTGCTCTAGAAGTTTGTGCTTTTTTGTTTGGACATGTCTTTGCTCTTTGGCGTGCGAACATCGGACGCCCCAGAACGCGGCTTCTCAAACCTAGAAGTGCTTATCTTGATGGATAAAATGTTATGTGTGAATATCCTCGTTTTGACGATTGTTAACAATTTTCGAGATTGATACAAAACAGATTGGACGTGACGAACGGTTTTGTTATTTTCGAATCTGGTTTTTTCGTATTAAAATATATGTATATTACTTTCGAGGAAATAGTGGACACTTTTAAAAAACCGTAAGTTTAAAATAATGAGCGTGTTGTTCATTTTTGAGATAACGTTTGATCATTGGAAAGAGGTTAAAAAAATCCTGTTTCGATGTACTGTATTTTGAATAAAATTTCGTTTCAATCCAGTGGTTTTCGTGTCGATTCGTTATGGAATGGAAAGGGTGAACCAGCAACACCATTATAACAATTAAGGTTAACGTTTTCCTTCTAATAAGACACAATTATTATCATGATAACCTTTTTCTTTCGAACTCGACCGAGTATTAATTAAAAACAGCAATAATCAAATTATTTTTCAATCATTTTCGAGAGATACGAAAGTAATGAGGATGCTTCCTTATTATATTTATGACCATTTTGATTTTCGATATGTAAATATACTTGCGCAATTATATTTAATGGATAATTAATTATATACTGAATTAGATATAACTCGTTAGTAAGTTTCACTTTTTTTTCGTTTTCAAACACGTTTCAGATCGAATCTAATTATACTGTGTATGTAAGATTTTTATTCAACAATTGCAATTTTGGTAATCGGCATCACATGTACATACTTTTGAATTCGCATCGATATATGAGATTATGAAAGCTTATGATTTATTATGGGAAAAAACATATACAAAACGATTGTATATATCGGGCTTTGAAGCACACGAGGAATGACAGCGGCGGAACGGTGAACAAACGCACAATCGCCGACTTTCGATCGATTTCCCGGATACTTATCGTCTTTTTTCCCATATTTTCGAAAAGTTTCACGCGATACATCACCCATTTATATTGTCCAATAACAGCGCACGCGAGCGACAACGAAAAAACCGGCACGATTCGAAAATTAACACCGCGATGACATTTCGGTATTTGCACGGTCGGAGACGGTCTCTTGACATATTCGAGTATTTCAATAATAATTTTTCAATTTTTTTCCGCGACGGGGTCGTTGAACAAGACGCTGTTCAATTCCGAGCTGCGGTAATCACATCTGGACATGGCGAAAGATCGAATTAAGCCAACATTTGTCGCCATTTTTCTTATTTATTATTGTTAATTTTTTTCGTGTAATAACACGAATTTGTTCGAGAAACTCTTCCGTTTTTTCCGACAGTGGAATTTGATAGTCAACACGAATCGGGATTGTCGAAATATCGAATTTACAAGATGTTTTTCCAAGAACTGGTTTCTACGTACAGTTTTTAAAAAGCATCGCGTTTATTACACTTGAATTGAGAGCTTACCATATAACTATGTTTGGATCATTATTTTAGATTTTTATTCCCGAAAAAAAAGCAACTACGTGTCCAATTTGTTGCGTACGAACAAAAAATCAATATAAATTATTATCAGATTCGTTGTGCTTTTAAATGTATCCGGTGAGGATTTGTGTTGCATTTCAAAATGGATTCAATTAATTTGATCCGTTTTTTAAGACAGTGTAAATATCATGTGATTAGTATCGAAATTGATGCGATAACGCGATGAAAAATGTAATCTCTTCATAGCGTAATTTTTTCTGACGATAATCATATTCTCATTAAGCTAAAAATTCTAAGCAAAAAGTTCTTCACTTGAGTCCCAGTGCCCTCAAATTCATTGTGAGCGAGATCATCTTAACGTGAAGAGGAAAAACAGTGAATTTCGTAGCAATAGCAATTTATTTTTATGAAAATCCCAACTAAATATTAAAAGAGAAAGAGGTTTTTTTTTTTCAACTAATAACGTTTTTCGCCAAGATTTATTTTGAATATTTAGTTGTTGTGACAAGTTCGAGATTGTGCAAATTTGCTTAACACTTATTATTGTCTATTTTTTTGCAATACATAATTGAAAACGGAAAAATAAAAATATTCTATTTTAATTAGATTTCGTTAAGTGTGTATTTAATTTTTGTCAAATATATCGGCTTCTATCAATAATTATGTTGATTAACAAGTGGCAAAGTCACTAAATGAATGCAATTATATACCGTTGATCTGAAAAAAACTTAAAGGGCTTATTTTCGGATTCGAACCTTTTGAAAATTATGTCATTAATATGCTTTCATGATAAGAAAACAAGCTCAAGTTTTCGTTAATAGGTATTTAGAAAAGCTGTGGAACTTATGTAGACACATTGAAATATAACTGTATAACTTTATCGGAGTGTCACAAATATTCACTACTGAAAAATTTATGGAATGAATGTTAACCCCCGAAAGTTGCTCCTCAAACTTTTCCATCCCCATATATCCCCCCCCCCTTCTTTTTTTAGGTTTCTAGATTTCGGTTTTAGATTTTTAAGTTTTTAGGTACCCACGAAGATCTATTTTCGCCCAATCGTTCTCAACACTTAATTTAAAAATTTTGTTAATAAAATTAACGATTACCAAATGTTGAATGACAGTGTTGTGAAAACCTAGAGGCTGAAAACGTAAAAACTGAGGGTCGACATTCGTTCTATGAATTTTCTGATAAATGAACATTCGTGGGTGTACCAGTTTAAGCTCACCGAAATTAAGCAATTTTATTAAGGGATGATTTTAGTATTCGAACTTCCAAAAAGATCTTGCCTCAATACGACGATAAAAATGTAATTGAATCACAAAAGCAATTGAATTTCCCCTATTAGACATACAAGAGCGTTGACGAGTATGAATAATGCATCAGTGTGAAATTTGTATGTAAGCAAAGATAACATAAATAATTTATACATACACGTAGTTGTAATTGTATGTGCGTCCGCGTTATTACTTATTACTAGTGTTGTACATCCAGCATACAGACGCGGACCGATAACGTCGGGGTGTTGAGTTATGTGTCGTTAATAATAAAACTACCGTTCACATTCCGGTCGTCTGCTTTTGTAACACACCTCCATTTTCGCCTTTTGTGTTTAGGAATTCTTCGGCAACGGTGCGCTCATTAAATTATTGAATATCGAACCGTGAAGCAGTTTGGACTCCGACCGATCGACTGTATATAATTTGTAATTGCACGTGTGCGCTTTTTTTGCTATTGCACAACGAGGGTTTTGGCTGTTTCGTCTAATTCGTTAAATGCCTCTTTTATTCTGGTGGATGTTGCCTTGCCGTGTTGGGGATCAGCCGACTAGAACGGCTGCGATTAAGAGTGAATTTAAATTTTACGTGTTCCTAGGAGTGTTTGTCTCTGAAACGTTGGTTGGGTTTTTTTTATCCTATTTTTCTTGGTTTTTGAACGAGATCGAAAAATTTCCTATTAAAAGATCATTGCATTAGCTTAGTTTCATTTTCAATTGGTATAATTAAGAAAAAAATCATTCTATTAAAAATCAACGTGAAGATTGATTGCGTGTGTGCTCATTCATTCGCATTATTAGATTTAACAATTGACAGATGAAAGTTATAATATTATGAAGGAATTATTTTATAAAATATGATTTTATACGAATTTATGTTTGCTCTTATTTTTTGCATCCATTGCGGATACTATAGCAACGTTTCATGTTGCGTATGTGTTTATAATCAACAAGTATAATTCCATCATTAATCATAAGATACGTACGTAAAATTCAACATATGTTAGTTATTTGAGTAGGCCCGGTAATTATATAACTTAATTATTCAGTTAGTGCGTAATGCAGCGTTGGAAAACTAATGTAAGAAAATGCTATTATTTATACCATAATCACGTATAGCTTATTTTTGACATCTGCTGTAGGTCAAGGCCTTTTCGATGTATCATTAAATATAATATTATCGAGAAGTTCAAGTATCAAAACTTCATTTATAAATGTTATCGATTGTTTAACTTTTCAATTAACTTTGGTGATCAGTGTGAAGATAGTCCAACAAAGCTAAACTGTTGATTCATTTTCATATGCATATTGAAATTGATGAGTGTTTTCATGTATGTAGCTTTAACTCATAAAAAATAAATCTTACTAATAATGAATATATGATGCAGCATCGAAAACAACCGTTATACTTTTTTGCTTTCATCTTCAACCAATTAAAACGGTTATTGTCGATCAAACAATCGATATGCACTTGCAAATCGTATTCGTTATGCATCTCTAAGAAACTATAAAAAAATCAATATATCAAAAAGAAAGTCGAATGTTACGACTAATAAAATTTATGAGTAGAATTTTGATTCGCGAAAATTCCATTATGTAAAATACGCGTTTTATCTAAACCATTTTTTACATGATTTAAACTTTCACGAACTTGCATATACACCGAGATAATTTGATACGATTACGTGTTCTTTTTTTTACGTAATTGGAGATCAATGCATCAATCAGTTAACGCGAAATTTCGCCCATTGTTGTTCCGTGTGAATGCACAATCGCCTTTTTCCACGCATTATACAAGTTAACGTCTTGTTTGTTTTTCAGGTTCGTCGGACGAGAGCTGAAAACGTAATATAATGCTAGTTCTCTGATGTCTCATAATGAGGGAAGAAGAGTTAGAAATAGCACTTAAGGTATTTCTTTTTATACATTTTCAATTTGTTTCATATAATGATATAAGATCGCGTTAATCTCGGATATACGAATCTTGCTTTCACTTTATGTGAATTATTATTATTGCTCAAAGCGGTGTATTTTTTTTAATAGAAAAAAACTTTCGTATTCATGCCATCTATAAAAACATCAATTTATGTAAATAATGTGAATGTTTTTGTTTCAAATAAATCTCAGGTAGTGATAGTTGGAAATGGCGGCGTTGGTAAATCTAGTATGATACAAAGGTACTGCAAAGGCACTTTTACCAGAGAATACAAAAAGACTATCGGAGTAGACTTTTTAGAAAGACAAATAGAGTGAGTTTTGAAAATGATGTATTTTAAATTAAATTTTGATGAAAATAATTGATGTTTGTTTTTCGTAGATTGGACGGTGAAGAAGTGCGGCTTATGTTATGGGATACGGCGGGACAAGAAGAGTTCGATGCAATCACGAAAGCTTATTATCGAGGGGCACAAGCTTGTGTTTTAGCCTTTTCTACCACTGATAGGGATTCATTTTTAGCTGCACAATCATGGAAGATGAAAGTGAGAATAATTACAAATCAAATTTTGTTAAATCCAATTGCTACACAGAAAAACGGGAACTTTAGAAATTCTTACAATCAGTAGAATTATAGAGAACCCAACGGAATAAAAACACATTGAAAAAAATCGAGCCACTGTATCTTGCCATTTAAAAGATAGAAACATAAATTGAAAATTTCTGAAAATTATGTCTTGTAGATGGGATCCTCTTCGACGAATGCATTCTTCTATTATATAGTTTGCTATTGAGGTTCCTTATTGTTCACTGTAATATATCAATTGGGATACCATGTCATTCAACGTGATGGTATGGTATACAGTTTCCTAACTGACATTGAGTAATCGATTCTTACTTTTTCATAAATGAAGAACGGGTTATATTATAGCAATTGTCATAGATTCAGTGACACTCCCTAGAGCCCTTAAGATCATCGGATTTGCCCATTTGGAATTTTTTTTATGTGGCTACCTTTAAAATCAGGTTTGCATGACTTGACCGACTAAGGACACTTGATGAATTGAAACAAAAAATTCAAGACGAAATTCGTTGTATCCCAGCTGAGATGTTAGAAAGTGCAATGAGGAACCTCAACGATAGACTAGAAGAAAGCAATTGTCAAAGATTATGCCATCTACAAAACGTAATTTTCAAAAGTTGTTAATTTGGATTTTTGTCTTAAAAATTCTAAAATGTAATAGTCTGATTTTCGTCAATTTTTTTTTTTTGTTGGGTTCTCTATATTTTTTAAGAGTTTCAAATATTCCCGCTTTCTATGTCACTTTAAACAAAATTATATTATAGACTTACATACAATTTTCATCATACATTTCAGGTCGAAAATGAATGTGGTGATATTCCTACCGTTATAGTTCAGAATAAAATCGATTTGATGGATCAGAGTGTCGTGGGGCCGTATGTTTATGACATTGATGGATTTTATACGATTTCAATATTGTTAAATTAAATTTTAATGTACTTTGCAGAGATGAAGCTGAACTTTTGGCTCGTTCATTAGGATGTAGGCTGATGCGAGCATCTGTGAAAGAGGATGTCAATGTTGGAGCTGTTTTCAGACATTTGGCTTCTAGATGCCTTGCAGAGTTGCATCGTCAAGACGAGGAATCTGAAATTGTCGAACCTCGACGTCATATTGCCATCAGTAATTGTTTTATGTTATAATTTGGTTGTTTTGGTAATTGTAATTTTTAAATGAAAATTTTTTCGTTTTAGGTGCATTTAATCCTAGTCATCTAACGAATCCAACAAATGGTACAATTGTTTTAAGGCCAGGAAAACACAGGGGGACTAAAAAGAAGCGTGTTTTAAGAAATGCGTGTAGAATATTATAAAATGCAAAATGTTTCATTTTTTTTCAAATGTCACTGGTCAATGTTTTACTTGTATTGTGTAATTCGAAAAGTTAAGCAATATTCTTGAAATATTTTATTTTTTGGAATTTTTCTAAATATTAAAATTTCAGACCATTCAATCTAATAAAAAATATAAATTATTCAAAGAATTACAAATCGTATTTTATAATTTTCAATATTTTCGAGAATAAAGTGCAATACTTATTTCCAACAAATATTCATAAGCTTTTTATTAGGTACATTACATAGACTTCTTCGTACCTGAATTAATATATTCTTGATTGCTTTACCGTTTTATTTATTTTGTACAAATAAAGATTATTGTAAAAAAATAAATTTGTTTTCTATTATTAATATTAAATTTGAACTTTCAAGAAACAATTATCCAATATGAAACCTAAATATGTCTATTGTAATATTTATATATTTCTTAGTAATAGTAAATATAATATCTACATTGTTTCTATTTATTAACATTTTTACTGTTATCAATAAATATGTATATAAACTAAATAATATTTTATTCAATTTGAACAGTTAGGTATGCATATATTTTTTATGGCAATATATATTTCCAATAATTTATTATGTCATAATGTGATATATAAATATAAATTTATAACATAAATTGTTAAAAAAAAGATAGAATATAAAGATTATATAAAAGTTTTGTAATAAATCATAGAGATGGTAGCATATATGTATAAAATTGAACAGTTTTTGGTATAATCTAATGTATCGATTAAGCGATAAATAGGTAAGTCAGTAGATGAAAGTGATAAAATAATAATTGTGAGTAAAATCGGATGGGTTTCGTCAAATATGCTCCTCACATTGGTTCATTATTTTATTGTGCCAAAAATATGGGAGAGAAAAGTGTGGGCGTCAAATTTCATGGGTGAACATTCGTTCTATGAATTTTTCGGTGGCGAATATTCATGAAACCAACGTAAAGTGAAGCTACACTCATAAAGCTGCATTAACGGTAATGTGTGTGTGCATGTGTGTATATTTACTACCACTTCTATAAAGCAAACTGTCAAAACGATCTGTCAAGTTACACGAAAGACTTAAATGACTACCACTGAAGAAACAAACAAAAATATATGGCAAGTTTGCCGTTTGTGTATGTCTAAAATGCATTTGACTCATTTATTTACAACAGACAGAAATTTGTATTTAAAACTAACTGTTTGTTCCCTCGTGCAGGTAATTATGTTGTTTCCATACTATACTTCTCTAAATAACAAAATTAAACTGTTGAAAGTATTTTTCAAGTAATCGAACCAATTCAATTCAGGTACAAGATGGAGATGGTTTCCCTCCGTTCATATGTGAACTGTGTGAAGTTAAAATATGTTCATTTTACGATTTCAAAAAACAATGTGAAGCAACCGAAATGAAATTAAAAGACGCTTTAATGTCTGAAAATTGCTCAGTAGAAAGATTTTCAGAAAAAGAAGCGGACACGTTAAGTGATAATGTTAACATCGATGATTTTTTATATGAAACTGAAGAATTAGATATTGCCGAAAATGATAAAATAAACTGTGTATCAAATAAACACAAAACAGAAAAACTCAAGCGAAAATTAAAAAAAATAAAATTTAATTTGAAGTCAAAACATAAACAAAAATATGAAGAAGAAACTGCAATTAGAGTAAAACAAATTGTAAATATAAACGAAAAAGCTTCTGCAGACGTTATAGATTCGTCCGAAAACAAAAGTTCGAAGCTTTGGCACACTCCAGAAAACATATTAAAAAAAGCACAAAACACATGCAAACAGTTTCAGTGTCAGCTTTGTGGCGATGTCTTCAAATGGAAATCCGTATTAAAAAAACATTTGAACACTCATTCTCCAAATAAAGCTAAATTTGCGTGTTCGTTGTGTCCGAAGCGGTTTACTCGCAAAGAATATATTAGTATACACATGCGGATACATGCTGGTATACGTCCGTTTGTATGTGAAATTTGTGCTCGTTCTTTCGTCAAAAGACAAGACTTGATCCGACATAAAAGTCTACACAGTGATGAAAGGAATTTCTCGTGTTCGGAATGTAATAAAAAATTTAAGCGTTCAGCAGACGTTCATGCTCATATGCGAACACACACTGGCGTGGTTCCTTACAATTGTAAACGTTGTTCTAAAGGATATAAATCACGCACTGGCATGCTTAAACATTATAATAAAAATCAGTGTGGTGGATTACATACTGATGTTCTAACAAAATGTGAAATAGCGAATATTGGTATTCATAATAATGAAAATAAAAGAAGTTAGCGTAATAATTTATTTAGATATAAAACGTTCATGTTACGATAATAATCTTTGAGAAATGTCTTTAGCATTTTCTTTTTTGTTGGCTATTTTGGATCCGAATTGAATTGCTCTTTTTGGAAATGTCGATGTATTCACGAGTCCCATTTTGAAAGCCACCAGTCTTAAAAACATTTTGTCACCTAAACCAGGCCCGCATTTTTCACTGGGAAAACATCTGAAATATTTCACAAATACACATTTAACTATAAGAAAAACCAAACATTGATATTTTATTTTTTACCTTTCCCAGGGATTTAAACTAAGAACATATTCCACAAATTTCTCGTCTAAATAAGGCATACGAGGTTGTCTACCATGGTGACTTATGACACGGTCATCTCTTGCCAAGTTCCTAGATGCAATTCTTTGCCAATCCATCGTCAATTCATTATGAAGTTGATTCCAACCTCCTCTTTTGTATGCATTCCGATGTCTTGTATAACCGCCAAATAGTTCATCTGCCCCAATACCAGTTAATACAATCTGTTGGAAATATTAGAAAGTTTAATCGATAATTAATATATTAATAATCAATAAATTAATGAATAGTGCATAACGTACTCTACATGTCGAAGTGTATTCCAAAGTTTTTCCATTAGCTGCAAACCATAAAGCACTTCCTAAACTTTCATCTAGAATTGTTTGTAGAGGAAAAATAAGATCTGCAATTTCTTCTTTTTGTTTTTTTTCGAGTTCATCAAAAGTAACATTAATTTCAAGCAAATTCCACTTTCTATGATACGCATTGAAGAAGTTTTATAAATTTAAAATAATTCATTCATAATAGATATAATATTAACAACCTTTGAGGGAATAATGCACATAATTCTTCATATGATTTCTGTGAAGTTATGCGATCAGGTGTGTTGAAATTTTCAGTTTTGGTGAAAGCCACATTTAGCAAATCAATGCTTTGATCGATTGGAATATGTCGGTGTGCAAGAGCAGCCAATATTGTACAATCTAAACCTCCTGAAAAAAGTATTCCTACTGTACAATGTTCTTTACAAGACACATTGGAAGTTACACAATTCTGGCACATATCTGGTTGAGTTCTAACACGAGTTTTCACGCTTTTAGATAAATGTTCCGTTAGTGAATCTACTATTTTCACCACTGATTGTTCTTGCAACAAATTATTGAAAAATTTATTCGGTGATGAAAAATCTAGAGAAATTTCATTGAGGCGATTTATCAATATTGAATCCTAGAAAAGAAAATTAAATTTTGAAAATATTTGGATATAGATATAATTTTTAATTTAACTTGCCTCGTCTAAAATCACATTCGACACTATATTGTTGTTTTCAATATTATTTTCTAAGAGGGATTGATACCAATCGTGGTGTGAAATTGGATAAGATTCATCTGATGTCCAAGAAAATTCACTAATGGAATTATTTAAGAGACATAAACAATAAATTTTCTTCGATGGCAGTTCAATTGCATTTTTATATTTTCGAGCTGAAAATCATTTTCAATTTTCAATTATAGATAAATATGTTTTTTTCCATATATTAAAACAAATTGAGAGCTCACACAATGTACTGCTTAAAATAAACTCATTTTCATTTTTGTACACCAGTAAACTGCGCCTTCCAATGCGATCACGGCAAAAATATACTTTTTTGTGAATTTCATCTAAATATATAAGAGCGAATGGGCCATTTAAAGATTGAATAATAGAAATAATTTCGTTTTTTGCATTTGGACTATATTCGATACTCTGCAAATATTTTTTCAATTAATGAAATTATTTAAATATTTTAAAATACACGGTTAGATTAATAAAATTAAGTTAGTCAAAGTTTACTTGATGATTATTGAGTTTTGAAAATAAAGCTACAGTATCGGATGTATTTTCTATCCAATTAGTATTGAATAAATCTCCATTGAAAAGTAAGTGTCCAGTTTCAGAAGAAACGGGTTGGTTGCTAGGTGTTTCGCCTTGCATCCATAAAACACATCCACACATTTCGATAGTATCTTGTAATTTTTCAATAGATGAAAGTTCTACGTTACTGGTATTTATTATTAACGTATCTTGACGGTCGGGTCCCCTGTTTTTGAGAAATCGAAAAACTTTATCGTCCTGTAAATAAAGAACATCGAAAATGTTTTACAACCTAAAAAAACACTAAATATTATATGAATTGATATAATATACATTTTCTTTCAAATTTTTGTAATCTTTCAAAGTATTTAAATATCTGGTGCATTTAAAAAATATTCCACACATATTTTATTAAACTAACAATGAGATTCTACTAAACATAACCTCCACAAACTAACGTCATCTGTCAAATGAGCTGTCAAATTGTTACATATAAAGAAATAACTTCTCAAAGTTTATAAGTAAATATATACTTTATTTTATTATTTTGCATGAATTTTAATCAAAATAAAAAAAAATTCTAAAAATTTGACTTTTGAGCAAAAATTCAATAATGGACAGTAAAATTGTTGTTACGATAATTTTTAGCGTTGATAAAATGTAAAATGTCAATCTGTCAACGTGTTGGTTATCTTTGATTTATCTATATTTATTATCTGTGTTTAATGCATAGAGATTTTTTAAATATCACCTATTAATTATTCAAAGAACAATTTCAATTATGGTGCAATGTAACAATTACTCGTGACCTTATATTTTTCGAGAACGTCAACGATGGATGCTCAAAGTGATACTGTAGTGAACGATGAAGGTGTTTCGGAAAAGGAAAACGAACGAGCTTATTTGACAGAGTTCATTTCCGATTTCGAACAAAGACTCAAGTGTAAAGCGGAATTGAGACAGCAAAACACAACATGTGTGAGACCTCCGGAATCGCACTTTACCAAATTGGATTCTGGCTTGAAGAAGAATACGGCTTTCGTGAAGAAACTCAAGTCCTTCACAGCTGGGCAAGTAGAAGCGTTATTGAAAGATATCATTGTTTTGAATTTGACCAAGTACATATCGGAGGTGGCGACGGCAATAACCGAATCAAAATTAAAGATGTCTGATATATCGGCCGCTGTGAAACTATGTTCGGTCCTCCATCAGAACTACTCTGAATTTTCTCAAAACTTTTTCGATGATTGGCATAAAATATTAACTTTCAAAGCGTCTGATAAAATTGCCAATACTTCAAAGTTAAGAGTTGACTTGAGATTTTATGGAGAGTTGGTTTCTTGCGGAATATTCAGTAATAAAATTGGACTTCCTTTGCTGGGGAGTGTTTTGACAGTGTTGATTACTATGGACAAGGAAGAACATAATAATATACCAATTTTGTTATCATTTTGTAAACATTGTGGAGAAGATTATGCAGGATTAGTGCCGAAAAAAATTCAAGATTTGTCTAAAGTAAATAATTTTTATATAAAAAATAAATGTATTTATAATTTTGCACAATTTTTCATTTATTTTCCATTTTAAGGAGTATGGCATTGAAATTCCTAAAAGTACCTTTTTACCTGCTGAAAAACAGACTGCGGTTCGTTCAATCTTGAAAGACTATTTCACTTCTTTGATTAAGCATTTAGGGACTCAACGGCAACAGTTGCAAACAATTCATACTGCAAATCAAAGAACATTACATACCAGAGGTGAATTATCTCAAGAACGGAAAGATCAGTTAGAATTGCAGCAGGTTTTAATTTTAATAATCATGTTTATATAAAAAACAAAATTGTTTGTAATCAATTTTTGTTTTCAGACTAATTATGATAGACTTCTAGCAGGAGCTCAAAATTTTGCTGAAATTCTCGGTGAAGAATTAGGTGAAGTTGGTGAACCTATTGTCAATAGCTCATCGTTACTCAACGAAGGTAACAATGTCGATATTGTAATAAAAGGTATTGACGTTGAACATAAATTACCAACCAATGATCCGTGGCAAGACGAAGACACTCGAAGTTTCTATACGAGTCTTCCCGATTTGAAAGTTTTCCTTCCGAATTATCAACCCCCTAAAGAGGTACGTTCAAATAAAACCTATAAAACTATTTGAAATACGTAATATTCTTATTTTGATATTTTCAAAGGTCGATTCAGAAATTTTCTCGGAAGAAATACTAGATCAAGAACTGCCAGAAGAAGAATTTACTGATGCTGACGAAGAACCAGCTCCTTTACCAGAATTGGAGCAGGAAGAACCACAAACTGCTAATATTTCAAACAAGTAATATGACTTTTCTGATGTAAAATTTTGTATATTAAATACTGTATAAATTAACTTTTTTTTTCAGATACGCCTTAGAAACATTTTTGAATCACATGCCAAACTGTATTAATCGAGAATTAATTGATAATTCTGCAGTCGATTTCATCTTGAATTTAAATACGAAGCACAATAGAAAAAAACTTACCCGGGTTTTATTTAGTGTGGCTCGTACTAGATTAGATTTACTGCCGTTTTATGCGAGATTTGCAGCAATCTTATACCCTGTAATGCCAGATGTCGGTACTGATTTAAGTCAAATGTTAAAACAAGATTTTAAGTATCACGTCCGTAAAAAGGACCAAATTAATATAGAATCTAAAGTTAGTTCTGAATTTTTACAGTTCATCATTTTATATCTCAAATATATATTTTTTATGCATTTATAATTTACAGATAAAAGTAGTTAGATTTATTGGTGAACTCGTCAAATTTGGATTGTATTCGAAAATCGAAGCTCTTTATTGTTTGAAAGTTCTGTTGCATGATTTTAAACATCACCACATTGAAATGGCTTGTAATTTATTAGAAACGTGTGGAAGGTTTTTGTATTGCTGCCCAGAAAGTCATCAACGAATGTCTATCTATTTGCAACAAATGATGAGAAAAAAGGTACATTTATTAACAATATGTTCGATATTGATTTCTTTAATTATTATTTACAATCAGATTTAATATATATTTTTACATTTCAGGCTGCATCTGTCACAGATTCTAGACATATTACTCAAATTGAAAACGCTTACTACTATGTGAATCCACCAGAATCCACGTCTTTGACCCGCATAGAAGAACCTCCCCTTCACACCTTTATTCAAAAAATTCTTCATCAAGATTTACAAAAAACGAACGAAGACAAAATTCTGAGACTCATGCGTAAAGTCGATTGGGAAAATGAAGAACTCAGCACAGCATGTGTACAGTGGTTAGCGGCTGGCTGGAGATCAAAACATACGGGAAGGAGATGCCTCGCTAGATTGGTGGCAGGTTTAGCTTCTTGGCAGGAAGTTGTCGGTTCGCGTGTCGTCGATGCAGTTTTAGAAGATTTAAGAATCACTCTTGAACATCCGCATCCTCGTCACAATCAAAGAAGAATTGCTATGGCTCGTTATCTTGGTGAACTGTATAATTATAAACTAGTTGATTCACGAGATATATTCAACGCTCTCTATTCCTTTATAACGTTTGGCGTATCGATGGATCATAGTGTGGAGTCTCAATTGGATCCGCCCGATAGTGCGTTTCGTATAAGACTAGTTTGCGTTTTGCTTGAAACGTGTGGTGCATATTTCAATAGCGGCTCCAGCAAAAAGAAACTCGATTACTTTTTGATATTTTTTCAAAATTATTATTGGTATAAACATACAGATCCATTTTGGACAGAAGAAAACCCTTTTCCTATATACGTCAGCAATATATATCATGAATGCCTTTCGAGTTTAAGACCAAAATTAGCACTTTTTAAGAGTTGGCAGGAATGTAAAAATGCTGTCGAAGAACTCAAACAAACTCTGTATCCATTTTTGGATAAAGAAGATGCTGATGATGAAAATATCAACGAAGACTCACAGAGTAACGGATTGGAAACAATAGTAGAAACAGACGATGAAGTTACGTCCGATCATAGAATGACATCAAATAGTTCAGATGAAGAGGATATCACCGAGGCTGAAGATATTCCGACAGTAGATATTCAGGAGACTGAAAGACCTCCTGTAAAAGAGGTTATTTTTATTAACTCTTATATAAAACAATTTTTGATTGTTGTATTTCAAATTGATAATTACTTTTTTACAATAGATTGAAGATACTGAATTTGAGAATGCTCTTGAAAAAATGGTATTGGATAATATGTCTGAGAGACAAAGAGAAGGTAGACCATCCCAGCGAGATATTCCAGTCCCAGTACATTGTCGTCAGCAAACTAAAAAAAGCTATGAACAATTACTGGTTAGTTCAAATACTGTAAGTTGCATTACAATCTTGAGTTTTATTATTTATATGCACATAAATGATGATATAATTTTAGCAAGGAAACGATAGTGTAGAATTCGTCCTGATGGTCAGAAAGGGAACTAAACAACAATATAAACCGTTTAACGCTCCATCTGAAATGGCAACAAATTTAAAACAACAGGCTATGGCTGATAGATTAGAAATGGAAAGGGTCAAGAGGTACAATATTTTTTTGCATTTTAATTTGTCAATTTCAGATTCGTTCAGCGAAATAATTGTTTATGGATCTATTTAGGTTAACCCTTAATATAACCGAGCGACAAGAAGAAGAAGAATATGGAGTTGATGGAGGAGGAGGTTCGACTGGGGGAAGTGGCGGAAACCCAAACAGGAGCCAACATGTCCGTCATAAATATCAACATCCTAAAGGAGCTCCTGATGCAGATCTGATATTTGGTCCAAAAAAGTTGAAATAAAATGAAATAAGATTCTAAATGAAGGGAATTTTATGCAACATTTGATATTAACTAGCATCAGTTTGAGATAAAGGAAAAAATCAATTCGCACTGAAAGAATTGATGAAAAGATTCCTTAGTCCACTGATGTTCGTTTTGTGAAAATTACACAAAGAACGCACAAGCATTTGTCATTTATCAATGGTGAAAATATTCTATTCGCCACTGCGCTGGATATTAAAGGATCCGATTTATTGTTTGTTTGTATTGAATTCAGGAATCTTATGACTTATGCTCTTCTAATTTGTATAAGTTAAATTGTTCTAGTATTTTGTTGATTTTAAAAATAACACGATTTATCAATTCAATAATTGTTTTTTTATGCAGCTGCAATTTCTGTGCCATTAAAGGATGTTTCTTGTTTATATTTTTTTGCATAAGTAAAACACAATGGCATTATTTTTATTTATAACTGAGTGTTAATACTTTTTTTTGTAAATAAAGAAATTAATTCATAAAATTTATTTTATCATTTACTGCAAATGATACATTTATGTTTTCATTTTTCACCCATTATTTAATGAGTAATTAGGTATTTACAATAAAATTTTCTATATGCTTAAATGAATAAAAAAGCTACTAAAACAGGTCAACCGTTTCCAAGAAACCAAACAAACAGATTTTCATAAAGCAATTTTCTTACAAAATGGATGTCACTATAAAGTAAGTAAATGGAATCTTATTGTTAGATTATTTGAAAATATAAATATTTTCTCTGAAAAAAATTCATGTAAGACAATAATTCAAATCATTTATAGATGGACTACACTAACTAACATTGAGAAGTTAACATTTTTAAATAAAGATGTGATTGCTGGGTATAACAGTATTTATATATTATTTTATAACTTGAGTACAAACATTGAATCAATTTATGTGGCTCAAAATGACATTACTGGTGACGGTATTGAATGTTTTACTGGTTTGTTATAAATGTTGATCAGGCACTTAATTCTGTACAAGTATTTGATAAAATTTCGTTTGTAATACGAACAAAATTCTTTTTTTTAGGTCATAAAAATACTTACATATTTGCATACGCTGATAAATCTAATCACTCGGTTATATATCTTATGACATATCCTGATTTCAAAATGATCGTTAAGTTGAAAGGTAGTTTTGATATAAAATATAAAAAAAGTTATTAAAAAAATTCCTTACATCAAATTTATTTTTTAGATAATGTAATCAAAAGATTTGTAGCTTTGGAATTAGTTGAAAATGAATATATCATGGCATTATCTGTTCAGCCATGTTGTAAATTGATCGTTTGGTGTTGGAGAACTGAACAAAAATTAATAACATACGATACTGGAATAGAAAGCTCACGACACATGATAAAGTATTTTTTTTTCCGAAATTTTAAGATTGATATCTGCAATGTTTTTTAAAATGAATGATTCTTTTCAGTCCCAGTTTCGTTTCTCCTTATTTTCTTCATATATGGGATACGAATTTTTGTTTGTGGGAAATTATACCTACTTACAAATTATGTTTATTGCACAATCGCTTTTTGATCAAAGAAGTACCTGACATAATTGATTATGCATGGAATAACGAAGGGAGTTTATATGCTATTGATATTGAAGCTAATTTATATTCGGTAATACTGAATTTTCAAATTTGACTTAAAGAATCTATTGATCAATTTATGTAACATTATAATTATAGATTGCAATAGAAAGTCTCAATTTGACAATTTCAAAAGAATGGTCCTCTCAAACCAAAAACGAAGTTAACCCATCTTTTGTATTTTATAAAAATGGTTTTGCTTTATATGGACCGGATGTTTGTATTCATGTACGTTTAATTCAATAGAAAATGTTTTTAGAAGCCTAATTGTTTTCAAAATATTGTTTTTTTTTTTAAATCAGCATTTGAAGAGAAATTCCAAAGAATGGTTTATAAATTGGTCATGCAAATTGGGATACACTATATTAAAAATTATTTCGTCTAGTAACGGTGAGCATTTGGTTTATGTAAATGACAATGGCGATATTGTGAAAATTCTAATGGATACGGATAATGTTGTACAAAATGTCATTACAGTTTGGCAAAGGTTTGTAATAGTATAAATAAAGTTCTTGTGTTATGTTTTCATACTAATAATTGATTTAATTTAAAGGAATGCTTTGTATCTTGATTTGATTCATCCAGATATAGACAAAATCATTTCACTGCATTCTGATAATATTTTGTGCATTTGGAAATGTAATACAGGAAAATTGGTAATATCATTTGCAAAAACTTATAATCATTTTTTTATTATTTTAAATTTTCACTTTTTTTTAAGATATCGAGATATAAATTAAATGATAATATATTTTTCATGAAATGTAGTCCGATTGAACCGATTGTAGCTCTAGCACTTGGGATTAGTGATAAACATGGGATTGGTTTCATGTTGTTTCATGAAAACGTAAGGCAGACATCTATATGCCTCACAAAATATTGTATTGATAAAATAATATGGTCGCAATCAGAAAAAAAATTATTAGTCGGAGCTATGAAAGTCGGCCATTTATTTTATATTAATGTATAATATATTTTTTAATCATGGCATTTTGTGAATGACAGTTAATTATAACTTTAAAATTTTTTAGGTTTCAGATGAGCTGAATGTAAATGTTTTATATTTCATGGACGTTGCGATTAATTTAAATAACATTTGGGTATGGGAAGTAGATTTGCAGTTATTTTTTGTGATTGGTTTTGGTATGATATATTATAAAATAGTGTGAATATATTTAATAAGCAAATTGTTTAATAATACGTTTTGATTGGTGTACAATTTTAGAAAATCATTTCTCGTGTTATAATCCACTAACAAAAAAATTCGTGGACATTAGTGATGCAAAAAATGCAAAATTAAAAGCTTTATGTATGAAAGATGCTTATATTTTTGCAAGTACTGAAAGTGCTATGAAAACTATAATGGTGTATAAAGCGGCATTAAATGTGAACATAAAAATATACATATATTAAAAAAAAATCAAATTTCATTTGTAATGTTTTCATTGAAATTTCAGGGCGATTTAGTTAATTTGAAAAGTGTCGATGATATTGTTTTTGATACATGTATAAGAGGAATCAATACGGAGTATGGATCTTCTTATGTAGTATTTTGGGATGATAACAGTTTTTTCACAATCAGTTTATTTCCAAAACTTGGCATAAGTATGAATGTTTAATATTGAATTGATTTTGATTATCGATAGTAAAATAATAAATATAATACATACTTATTAGTTCAGAAAGTGGGAGCATGCCATAACTTCGGTGAAAATTTGAGTATGGTTGTAACAAACTTTAATAGTAAAATTGGAGTTTCATTGACAAAATGTGGAAATATCACTATGTATTCCTTTGGAAAATCTATTGAAAGAAAACCAGATCTGGTGAATATGAAAGAAAAAGTGGATTACATCCAGTTACCTTTTTTTTTTGATGAAAATACCGGTACGTATGTAAAATAAACAATAAATAAAATCCATTCCATTCTACTCAAATTGATGCAATTTTAGAATCTTGGATTTCAAAAAAGCTTCAAGAAGATATAAAAAAGGAAGAAGAATGTTGGTTATCTTTACGAAAAGATATTTTGAGCAAATACAACACTATAAAAGAAAAACTAGTAATATTATTAAATGAAAATCAAAGTGTGGATACATTATACAAATTACCATTGAAGGATTTCAGAATGTGTTCTGAAGCAAATATACTTTTATTTGAAGAAGTAGAATACAAATCATAATTTTCATATCCATTCTTATTTACTCAAATACATATATGTATATATTTTTCTAGGCTGCGTCTCAAAGAGAATTATTGAAAAAAAATCTACAAAAACAGATAATGGATCAAGATAAAATCACTAATTGGATCAAATCAAATTGTTGGGATTCTGTAGAAATTAAAAGCACAGAACTTCATGCAATTTTCAATACTAAATTGATCGAAAATTATTCTCTTTTACCGAAAAACAAGAAATATTTTGATGTTAATTCTTCTCTCATTTTGAAAAACATAGAAACAGGAAGGAAAAATTTGTTGTTACTGACATGGAAAAAGTTGACAGAAGGGTAAATTTGATCAGCTATGAATAGTTTTTATGTTGGCTTTATATATTTTTTCATTGTAGAAACTGTCATCATTCGAAAATCAAACATGCTACTAGCAATGTATCCTTGGCTTTAGAAATAAACGAAGAGACAAAATCTGATGACTTGAAAGATGTTGATAATTTTGTTGAATCGACTGCGTATCAATTTGTTGAAGCTCAACCTTTCATTAGTTCACAAATGTTATTGCATTCATTTATGCAAATGACATGGTATAAATATAAAACACACGTATGTAAAAATAATTTATTTTAACTGTAAATAGATTAGTCAAATTGTGTAATGATGATTTTATGTGTTTATTTTATTTTTTAGAAAACGACTTTCCATCTTCAATCATACTTTAATAATAAATTTGAGGAGTTGATGCGATTGAAATCTAAAAAAATAAACAGTGTTATTTCGGAAAATTCTAGACTCAAATTTATAATATCTGGTATATGTATAACAATATTGATATAATATGGTATTATTGATTAAAAAAATTTGCTTAAAATATTATATTGTAGAATTAAATACCCTTAACAAATTAAAAGGGATCAATGAAGTCATAGAGTTTTCAGTTAATGATCCTAAATGGAAACAAGAAGAGATGCCTGAAAGATTAATTACTGTTGAACCAAATGAGGTTATTATTAATTCATTTTTATTTTTATCAATATGTACAGCTCAATTATAATCGTTGTGTTAATAGGTTGAAGCATCTCCTTATATCAGTTTGAGTGAAATTTCAAAATCTGCTTCGACAAGTGTTTCTAAAGATATTTTCTATGAAAAAAAACTTGTGGACATGATGGACGGTGCATTGGAAAAGTTGTGGGAGGAAGAAATTAAAAAACCTATACCAAAACCGAATTGCATGGTAGATACATAATTATTACGTTTCGCTAAAGAAAACTAATGAATTTATTAATGAATTTTTTTTTCAGATTGATAAATATCCTGATGAATATACTGAAAATGATGTGATGGAGATTGCAGAGTGGAAAGAAAAAATTGAAAGCCAAGAAATGGAAAGAGAAAAATATCAAAATATGCTTCATTTGGAATATGATGAGCGTTCTTTAGCTCTAAACAATGATATCAATAACTTTAATAAAATGGTAGATGATTTATATTTGTTGAAATTAAAAATTGAATCTGCAATAGGTCAAGAAGAATTAAAAATGATGTTATTAAGAGTTCATAACTTAGATCGAATCGAAGCTGCTGAAAAATATAAAGAACTGGAGTAATAAATGTTTTAGTATTTTGTTACAAACTTTTATGATTATAATGTTGTGTAATATTTTAACAGATTAGAAATGAGCAAATTAGAAAATGAACAAGAGCAAATATATATTGAAACAAATACTGTACAGAGTCAGTTGACAGAATGTCATGCAGCACTCGAAGCATTAACATCTCGAGATAAAATGCTGGACAAAAATTTCAAGACTAATTTAGAAGATGTTTCTCCAATAGCTTTGGATTTGTGCTATAAATTATTTAAGTAAGTTTTATTTATTTTTTAAATCATAGAACCTTATGAGTTTATATAAACTTTTTAATTTTAGAAAACGTCCTAAGTGGCATCAAAAACCTTCGATGAGTGTAGGGGTATTATATGAAATGGCCGCATCCTCATTATCAAAGGAACGTACGTTATTGCTGCATCATGATTGTTTTGATTATTTGAAAAGGTATGTGTTTGATGCTTAATATTTTATTTTCATTGTAATATGGGAATATCAAATTTTAGTGTAGACCAAATGGATTCATTAAATAATATGCCGACGTTGATAGATGAAAGTGTTTGGGTTTCTTTATGCAAACTGCGTAGAGTAAAAATCGAAAATGAAATAAAGGTAAGCAAAAAGTACAATTATTTGAATTTGCTTATAAACTTCCAATTTAAAAATGTCAAAATTCAAACCCGTGAATTGACAATCTATATAATAAATATACCAGATGCGTGCAGTTTCTGCTGAAATAGCTGAAGTTGAATCTGCATATGCTTCATGCCAGAAAAAAATAAATGTACTCAAAATAAATCATCAAAAATTGAAAACAGATATTTCTAATCATCGTCTTTACATAGAAAGATTAGCTCGTAATTCTCCAATGCAGGTAAAATAAAAATAGCTAATATTAATAAGATCATAAAACTGAATCTAAAATAATTGATAAAAAATAATTAGTTGATAGTGAAGAGTGGATTGATCGAAATTGAAATGACAGGGCATCTTGAAGATTTCAAAGAAGCTGTCCTAATTAAGCATGACGAAATTGAAGCCATAAACAAACAGATACAAGTAAATTGATTATGATAACATTGAATTATTTTTTAAAACACAATTAAATAAGATTGTCAATTTATCTTTGAAGAAAGCAGCGCAAAAAAAAATTAATTCTGTAAGAACCACTTCAAAATTTAAGAAACGAATAATTGATAAAGAGTGGGAACATGCTACTTTGAAAATGAAAATAGAACAACTAGAAGATGATTTGAATTATTTTGAGAGGCTGAAGGTATGTGTTGCGATTAGTCTAGTAGTTTTTTTATGTATACCTAGTAATTTTATTATTCCGATATTAAGGTTACCAAAAAAATTCAGTCATATATGAATGACAAGGAAAAACAATTAAAAAAAGGTTATATAGAGAAAAAGATCAAAATGACAAAGGCTCATTTTAATAAACAATTACTGATTCGAATACAAAATGTAGAGGAACTCGAGGTTAATTTTTTTGTATTTATTGTTGCAATATTACATTTTTGAGTCAGTGTTTTAATAACTGTTTTTTCAGTTAAATATAGCATCAATCAATTCTCGAATATTAAAATTAGATAATATGATAAATCAGATGAAAAAAGATATTGACGAGCATAAAAAAGAAAATGGTCCGGAAATATTAAATGAGCAACAAAACATAATGAAAAGGTACAGTATATTTGAACGCATAAAAATGTTACAACTTAGATTTCAGGAAAAGCATGTATAAATATAAATGATTTCAGAATCAATCTATTTATTGCGAGAAACAAACTGTTGAACGAAATTCAAAGACAACATTCCACTATAATAATGCTACAAACAGAACTTGAGTTGCAAAGACTCAGAACATATCCGACTTTGACAGTTTCGCAATCATATTATTGAAATTACCCAAGAACAAATATTATGCGATTTTTGTGTCTTACTGTTATATAAATTAATGTGACGTTTAATTTATAAAACATGTTAATATGTAAAAAGACTAAAATGCATACATATCATCATTTAAAAATCGATAAGTATTAAGTACATTTTCAGTCTTTTTTTATTGTGCGAATAAAAATAATATATAATATGATATACACTAAAAATATCAAGTTTTTCAAAAGAATGTTAATTTCTAAAGGAACTACACATGATCCCGTGATTTAGTTGATTACAATTCTTTTTCTTTTCTTTTATTTCAATTGCAATCAAAGATTTAATTAAAAGATATTCAATTTTATAATAAAAAATTGTAAATCCAATGATCGAGTATGGTTCCTTAAATGTGAATTCAAAATAAATTAAAGGCATTAAAAAATGGTTGTTTCACTGAACGTTCAGTGTTCAAAATATCTATAAAAATTCACAAATACTTAGTAGGTTATTGTCACACATTTGATATTTAAATACATCACTTTAATAAGTGAACTTAATTAAAAAAAATAATTAAACATGGTCTCACTTAAAAAAATACATTATGTTATGATATATAATTAGTTTTCCTACAGGACTATTAAATGATTACTGTGGGGAATGTAAATATACATTGACATAGAATTATTTTACAAAGATTTTCAATAGATAAAGTTATTTACACAATGTAAAAAAATATCCAAATCAATGTCTAATGAGAGTATTGTAGACTAGAGAATTTTCCAATTATATATTTAAGAAAATATTCTACGGTACCAAGGGCACAGATGAAATGGTACTATACAACTTAATTTATGTCATTTGAATACCAATATTCTAAACATATATTACTTAAAGCTTAGTCATGTAAGTTTACATATTTTATGAATAGTTAAAATTGTATATAACTGAGCACAGTTAAGAAAATCACGGTAAAATATGACACAAAGCATACAATAAATTAAACATATTTTTATGATAATGATTTCATATACAATATAAAATTATACTATTATTTAAAGTAATATAAATTAATAAAAATACTTCTTCTACCTATATAGGCACCATTCAAATTTTTTTTGAAGAATTTAATGAATTAATATAGTTCATAATTATAATCAATTTTTTAGTATACATATACGTATTTTTATTCAGATTGATACTCAATGTTGAATCAATAATAAATGAAGAAAAACAATGATCACAAGCCTTTAATAATTATAAAAATAAGAAAAAATATATTAATTACAGTTTTGTTATTTCGAAAACTCTGTATTGTAAAGTATGATATGTAAATTTTAGATAAATGACTTAGATTTCATCGACTAGAAAACGTTTCAGTTGAAATTTTTTGCACTACATAAAAATATTTCGAATGAGTAATGGAAATAATAAAATCTTTTATAGAAATATAGTAGATTTTTTTGACTATATAAATGAAAGAAATATAAAATGTTTATCTACAAACCAATTGTAGATACCTTAATGATGAAATTCATAATATTCAAAAATTAAATTTTAGAGAAAGTTATACAGTATTAAAGAGCAGTTCTTTCATCGTAAACAATAACTGCATCAGCATTGAGACATTCACTTCGGGATTTACTAAGAGCTATCACAGCAGCATCGTCGTTTCTCATACGATTTTTACGCTTCTTGCTGAAATTAACCTGAAATAATGGAAAGGTAAATAAATCAAAATAATATGAATGAATACGTTAAAAAAATCAATATGAGACCTTTGCATAAAGTTGATGCAAATCATCTTCGGTTGAAAGTGGGCGTTGTTTGGATCTGAGAAATGCTGGAAGAGATCTGGTTTTCAACGAGTCCATGCTCCCACCGCTGACCAAATCATCTAAAACTATATTGCATATAGAAAATTAAATAATAATTATTGTGAGTGTGAAAAAAAATGATAATATAATATATAACCACCACTACTAGAGGCGTATTGTCCTGTAAACTCTGATATGGTGTTTGTGTTGTTTATATATCCGTGATTCACAACACGTTCGTGACTTCGGTGATGATGATGATGGTGGTGATGGTGTTGGTGGTTACTGAATGAATTTTCATTTTGATTAACAATATAGTTATGATTTACGTGACCTGCATAGCTGACTGGTCTCACTCCTCTGGGTATTTGTATCTAAATAAATCGATCGATCGAATCATGAAAATATATTGGTATTACATTGGCAAGAGATTGGGAAAAAGTTAACAACCTGAATATCAGAAGGTGGTTGATACATGTTCCAGTTGGTTTCCTTGGGAATGTCTATTCTTTTACAGCAAGGATCAACTAAAACGAATGATTTCAATATTATTTTATAGTTCACAACAATATTTATTATATATAAAAAATAACGCTTTTTATTTAATTCATAGATGAGGACAAAACATAACTTCTTATATGTATGTGATAAAAATATCCTGTTGTTTTTAATTTGAAGTATAAACTATTCAAAGAATTTATTTACAATTGTGTGATATCTTGTAATGATCGAGTATAATTAAAGTTAAGGTCTCCCATGACCATGATGTAAAACATCAGTGTATTGGATATTAATTTTTTCAGGATGTCATTTTAAGTTCCACTCTGAGAAAGTTATTTTGAAGTAATTTTGTTGTCTCACATATCCGAAGATACTGCACCTTTGTTTAGATTATAAATACATACGAGTGGGCTTGCGATCGCGAGGCATCAGGCAGCAGTAGCAGGTGAGCAGCAGCAGTAGCAGCAGAAAGACTCCGCAGCTACCTGCAGCGAGCCACGCCAGTCGGGCACTACCACCACCACCGCCACCTGTACCTAAGCTGTCATTACTCTGCAATTATTTTATACGTTATGTACACTGCAACTACATTATACATTGTAGATTATATCGAAGTAGTTTACCTGCAACATACCCATCCGTTACAGGAGGGGTTTGGAGCCGAGGGCGAAGCCGCGGGGGGCGCCCGACACCATCGTTGCCACTCTACCGCTTTACCACTTTTGGATCGATCGATCGCGTGACACTGACGCGAACACTTTGACAGTTCTCAATAGTGATGCAATTTAAGCTTTTTCAGTCTATATTTCATATGCACATTTTCACCACGGGACTATCGTGGAATGAAATTAGTTCAATAGTTTAATTCAATATTTCGTATTTGTTGTTCGATGAATTATTTTAAAGTGATTTTCTTTTGAAAGTATTATACTTAAATTTTAAAAACTTCTTCAACGAATAAAGTATGTATTACCTATACATATATCGATCGGTTTAATTTTTGATTAAGTACAGTTATTTCCCCTATAGTGTCAAGATAGGTTCGACGTTATATGGGGAGAATTTAGGAAATCAGTAAATGAAACATTTTCATTTTATTTTTTTTTTGGATATTTTTACGAGTTAATTGTTTTTTTCAAATACATTTGAAAAAAGTTAAAAAATTGAATTTAAATGCATTTAGAAAAATGACGTTATAGGGGAGGGGACGCCGCAGACGTTATAAGGGGGTTGTTATAGGGGGGGGGGAGACGTTACAGGAGAGATTACTGTATTTATACTACATAATTTGTAGATAAACTTTCATCGATTAATCTTTCAAAACGTTCTTGAATTTAAGAGCCATTTAAATTTACAGTTTTCAATTGCAGGTATTTAAATAATCTAATATCATTCATTTCAAATGATGAAGTGCATTTTACTTAAGTTACCCATTAGTACCTATGCTTATTTTTTATACAAAAAAAGTGACAAAAAATTTCACAAATTATTGATTTTTTGGCAAAATAATAATGTTGTAGTTCAAGTTTCAATGGTAATAATAAAAAAAAAAAACTAGGAAATTCCAATTACGAATGAGAGAAAAAATCAATGATTGTATTCATATTGTAAATTTACAAAATTATTTGATTTGTTGAAAAATAAATATGTATGTATGTTAATTTGTTTATTAGCAACAATATGTACGTCATACGATGTTATTCATCCTACATCAAACGATAAATATATCAGACAGTGTCAAACTTTTATTACGTACATAAATTTCATTTTATCGCATTAAAATATTTTCGAAGCACATTTCAACAATTATCAAAGATCAATACATTACATAAACTGTACCGGGAATTAACAACGAAAATTTCAAACATTCTAAAAGTCATAAAGAGATAAATATTGAAATAGCTAAGCAAACATCCGATAAAAAGGTTATCGATCGCTGAAATTTGCGATAACAGTCCCAAAGGTGAGTGTTAAGGCCACTAAACATCACACCACCAGTTTTCAGAGATCAGTGACAGCGAACAGCTGACGTTTGAGGCGATCTCATTTATACTACAAAAGCATGATTTTCAAAATAAGCTCGTGCTCTTTTTTGTTAATATTATGTTATTACACCATTTTGGCATCTGGTTTATCTCCAGTCATTTTGAGTGAGTAGATATTATAAGTATTTTTCATATAAAAATATTCATGTATAAAATGTGTTTTTTTGATTGTTCATTGTTCTTCTGATATAATTTTATTGATTGTTTCATTCATTCTTTCGTTTGGATCTTGAAAATTTTTTTATTTCAAAATACTGACGTACATCGAATTTTTTTATCAAAAATTTTTATTCAAATTAATCTTTTTTAGAATTAATTCGTTCAAATTAGACAATAGACAGGAAAAGCTTGGATAACTTTGTGATATCACTAATTCTGTGAAGTTGACTTTTTTAATAATACCTTTTTTTTTTTACTAGAAATATACCTATTTACTAGAAGCTTACTAGTAAATACACAAATTCATGTTGACACATTTAGTGGTAATCTTCCACAATAGATAGAGGAAACTTGGGTAATTCTGTGATAGTTCGAATAAAGTCGTTTATTTCAAGAATTATGCAAACTAAAAGCTTACCAGTAAATATGCAAATTCATGCTGATATAATTTAGTGATATCCGTTCATGTGTGATTTGTAAAACAAAGCTTTCGATCTGCATTAAAAAATGATTTTTACTATCAATGGATAGAATATATGGTATATGTGAAATTTTATACCGTTTTCCTATTAAAATATCTACAGGGATGAATATGATAGCTTTAAGATTTTGAATTGATTGTAGTATCACAAAATAAGACATATCCGATTTGATCATTTGAGGAAATTTAATTGATAAAGATGTACTACAATATCTAAATAATGGTTTGATGAAAAATATTGTAGATGCTTTATGATAGTAAACTTTTTTAATTGCTTTAACATAAAAATATTAAATAATGACAAACAAATGCTTAATATGATATAATTATCCAAATTTCTCCTATATCAATGTTTTTTGCAGTTCCTGGAGATGGAGGCAGTCAATTGGATGCATTGTTGAACAAAACGTCAGCGGTTCATTACTTGTGCCAGAAAACATCAAATTATTTCAACATATGGCTAAATTTGGAATTGCTCGTTCCATTAGTGATAGATTGCTGGATAGATAATGTCAAATTACATTATGACAATGTGACCAGAAAAACGTTTAATTCACCCGGAGTGACGATCCGAGTTCCTGGATGGGGTGATCCTGAGCCAGTCGAATGGCTAGATCCGTCACATGCATCATCCGGAGCATATTTTAAAGATATTGCCAATGCACTAGTCAGCATCGGTTATGTGAGGAATGTTTCCATAAGGGGTGCTCCGTATGATTTTAGAAAAGCTCCAAGTATGATATTGATTTAAAATTTTGCTTATAATTAATTCAATTAAGAAATAACAAATTATTTACTTTATTTTTCAGACGAAAATGAAGGATTTTTCCTTAAAATGCGTACTTTGGTAGAAGAAACCTATGCGCTTAATAACAAATCTAGAGTTACTTTATTAACACACAGTATGGGCGGACCTATGGGGCTTCATTTTTTGCATCAACAGTCTAGCAAATGGAAAAAACAGTATATCGAAAGAATGGTAACTCTCGCATCTCCGTGGGGTGGTGCAGTCAAAGCAATGAAAGTCTTTGCGATAGGTATTGATTTTTTAAACATTTGATCGAATACAGTGCAATTCAATTTTTATTAAAATTAATGAATTTTAGGGGACGATTTGGGATCGTTTGCGTTAAGGGAAAGTGTTTTGCGTGAAGAACAAATAACATCTCCATCACTATCTTGGTTATTACCATCTCCTTTGTTTTGGAAAGATTCTGAAGTTTTAGTTCAGACAGATAAATTCAATTATACTATTAAAGATTTAGAAAAATATTTTACGTAAGTTTCGAATTTTCAAAATATTGTAAGAATAGAAATTAATATTAATCGTAATCAAATTATAGTGATTTGGATTATATTACTGGTTGGGAAATGAGAAAGGATACCATTCAATATACCATGGATTTCAATCCTCCTGGTGTAGATTTACATTGTCTTTACGGAACAAGTGTACCTACTGTAGAAAAGTATGCATTTTTTTGTTAAATAACAATTAAAAATATCATGTTTATCTCTATTATTTTGTTTTGATTAGAAATATGTTTTATTAATGCACTCCAGCAATATAATAGTTTTTGTTCTTATTATTGTAGAATGTTATACAAGCCCGGTACGTGGTTGGATGGCTATCCCACATTGATTAATGGTGATGGCGATGGTACAGTAAACATTCGCTCTTTAGAAGGTTGTCTTCATTGGACAAAGCAACATTGGAACTTGTGGAGCTCAAAGACAAAATTGAAATCGGTGTCTCAAGCCACTTTCCCGAAAGCAGATCATATGGGAATTTTGAGAGACCCTCGAGTTTTAGATTATATAAAAAAGTTATTAAGCAATTAAATAATCTGAAATTAGAAGTACATTTATTTTTCTCATTTTGTTAAATATATGTGGCATATATTTTTGTGATTTTAATTTTACACCTGATTTGTGATATATTCGATATTTTTTAAATATTATTTAGTATTTATTTTAGCTTGAATATTCAACTATTATTCATTGGCTATTGCTGAGTAAGTATCTCCATAATTAGTTGCAATTTTTTATATTATATGGTAGCTTATAGTATGATATTGGAGAATCGTAAGAAAATATTTCGCTAATAAGTTCTATTATTAGAGTTATTACTTGCCACTAAGATAATTATAAGTAAAAGTTATTGAATCAATAAATTATATGTAATTTTTTTTTAATAAATTGACATGAATTCTTATATATTGACAAATAAATTGTAAGTTAATTACTGTAATTCATTTTTAGTGCAATAATATTATGTTATACAATATTATTATGGAATAAATTTTTCATGCAAATTAGTTTTATTTTCATCGTTTTAAAATGATTTTCTATTTTCATATATGTACACGACAATTACTATATAATTTAAAAAATTATTGCCTATCATGATGGTTTTTATTGTAAATCAATTGTATTTGTGCACACCTTTCTGGTTTTCCAATTTTCCGATGCATTTTCGTTGCGACGTGGAAAATTCTATTCCAGAAAAAGAGGTTAACAGAACTGACAGCCCCAGAGGGGGTTACTGAGATAGATTTCAGAATGAAAACGTGTTTCTATGTGAGAAATAAGAAAAAAAGAAAAATTCATGTTTGTTAGTTTTCTTAACTTTTCGATATAAACTTGAGACATTAGAAATTAATAATATTTGATTCATATCCTTGAAAAATAAGGATTATCATTTGTAGTGAAGGAGAATATTGTATTTTTATTATAAAATAATGATTGAGAAATGTATGTACATAATTTTTTCAGTTAAAAATCTATATATTAATCAGTAAGCGAAAAAATGTCGAAACGTTTTCCCTAGTAAATATACTTACGATCAAGTTCACCATGGGACGTTGCCCTAAAACAACATATTGTGCAATTCGTCGAGCATAACAAGGAACGATATTCAAATCAAATATGATAAGCAAAAAAATCAACGTTTCCGCAAATGAAAGAGGAAGAGTATCCTCAAAGTCATTTTGTAATAAAAATTATCTAGAAAATGCATCATACGCAAATGTTTGCAACTAGGTTGACTTTATATTATAGAAGCGTTTGAAAAAATGCGTTCAAAGAATGAAATTTTCAATGTTCGATTGAAAAACAGATTGAGAAAAATCGGATTTTAAAGAAAGCGATTCTCGAGAGTGAAGAAAGTGCGCTCTCCTGACGGAAGCATTGAATATTGCATTCTGAGGAAAGGAAATTCTTAGGAAAACGCTTTTGGGCGCGAGGCTTTCATTCCATTGGAAAAAAACAAGATTTATTTTGATGCAAATTTAGGGATGAGAGATCTATGTATTATATTTCGGTTAATTCTAGTTGTACGGATCAGTATTCATTTTATTGATAATTAAAGTTATGCGATGAGGTTATTTATTTCAAAAGGGATTTTCTGCATTTCAATTTTTTGAGTTAAAGGAAAATGTTTAAAATTTCAAAAATCTTATGATATATGTTTTATAGACCGTATACTATAATAATAGACATATAGGCACTAATTATAAGACTACCGAATTTTTTTTTGGATTGTTGATGAAAACCAGGTTGTAGTAACTCCTACTCCACCAGAATAAAGAAGACGTAGCATTTCATGCGAAGTCAGAGTCGTAAAAATCAATCGATTCCGATTTTTTAAAATTATTTTCTTTAATGTTATGGTTAAAACCGATTGTTTCCTCCATCTCGTACGGTCTTTCTAAACAAAAGATCCGTTAACATTTTCATAGTCATACACATGTACGTCTTGGCCAGTTAAAAATGCGCGTCAGTTAAATCGGTTATATCTCAGAAACAAATGTATTCTGCATATATATTTTTTTATTATTTAAGTCTGAGGACTAACTCAATAGAAAACTGAAGAAAATAATCCGCAATATTTGTTATTTTGAAAATTAAGTCCTGACCGATTTAAGGTTGATCACGGTGGTACGTTGACGAGAAAATTTGATCTCACTAAAATCATTCTGGTCAGAGTCGGTAAATATTGAAGCGAATGCACAGCCCTGATGAAAATATATATCAAACAGTATATATTATTAACAGTTCTGATTTCATTTTCAATAGAAAAATACGTTTTCTTCATTGAGCTCCACAAGTTCATCCCCAAAAGATTTCTATCCGTAGGTACTGGATTCAGACGCATTTTATATATTTGTTTCGTACATGTAAAAAAGAGTTATTTAGTTCATTTTCCAACAAAAGACACTCAAAAATATATTTAATGAATTGGTATCGTTTTATGGATAAGCTTATCATGCATTTTGTATGAGAGGATTTTTTGTGGATCGTATGAGTTCGATAATCTAGTCTGTCGTAACGGAGCCTTTTCAATTGTGAACGAATTACGTTCGGGAAAGTTCGTTTTGAAAGCTTTCGTTGGAGCAATAAATGGCGGTCGTGTTTTTTTTTCGAGACTTTGTTACAGTTGCATAAAAATTTGTTTCGAAAAGTTCAAGATTATTGAACAGTTAAATCAAATGCGATTTTGTATGGGAATATTTATTGAACGTTTCGTATTTACAAGTTTATATGTGTACTACTGTACATAATTGCATAGATTCAAGATTAAGTTGTCGCTGTGTTCATTTGCCGCTGTGTTCAATTATCGCTGTGTATAACTGCCGTCATGTTTAATTATCGTCTGTTTACCTTTCTGGTTGCGGTTTTGAAAATAGAAACATTTCTATAAGTGATAATTAATAAACGAAACCAAAACACATATAAAAGAGCTTCGATTTATATATATAATTCGAAATTAATTTTTAAATCTCGGTCGTTTGTCAAAGCGAGTTCAAGAAGAGCGGCCGGCGTTTGGCCATAAGCGGCATTAATATATCCAAAGCCGGGCGAAAAGACAGCGCTCGGTCCGCATACAAATTTAATCATATTCTCGCGTTATTAATCATAATAAATTTGTTGTTGTTTACTCTCGACGACTAAAGCTCGGCCGAGGGGCGGGCAACGGTCGTACTAATTGACGTCAGGACCAACAAAAGACGCGCGCGCAGCTCCCTGTCAAAAAATAAATACGAGATGCGAAAAAGAACGTTCTAATTAAACATCGAAATTAAATACACTCCGCCCTAAATAATTATGAACGTCTTCTTTCTTTTTTATGTACAGAAAATTTTTCTTTGATGTATCCGATCAATTTAATTTTGATTGACGGAAGTGTATTTAAAAAAGAACTCATTATCGAGTTTTGATATATATTTTTTGAGAAATAAGTACATGTTGACTTATTGTTGTGACGTGATTTGTCAATATGGCCTCGTTTATATATTTCAAAACGTAGGTATGTAGGTCATAACAATCAAGGGCAAAGAACAAGGTGATGAATCTAAATAAATATTGTTGTGTGCAATGAAAATATAATATAAAGTCTATATAATCACAATTGTGAATTTTTTTCAAACTGTGAAATCATGAAAATAGAATTCATTTTCCTGTCACTGTGTTCAACTATCGTATATTCATGTCTGGTCACCAAATATTTAATTTGCAGGCAATATAACGAACGAACATTCAAATTTTGCTACCGTTATGTTCGAATTCAAGCATGATCAAATCGAAAATTTTAAAAAGTATTTTTATTTTGAAAGTCTGCATTTATTGACACTGTCAAAATAACGAAAACATACAAAACAAGCGTTCAAATCCACGTTGTAGCCAAAAACTCAAACAGAACCTCCAATTCTGTGGTCCGGAATGACTAATAGCAACATTATTCGACATTGGAGTCAAATTATAAAAGTTGGCATATGTGACATTAACGTCGTCGCCCCCACACGCCGGACATGGCCGTAATTACGTGCGAATCGTGACTGCACGGAATAATTAATACGCGGCTGTTAATGGCCGACCCGTCTGGTGGTTTATTGCATTAGTGTCGAAGCCCGAAGGCGATTAAATGCAGTGCCCTGTGAATTTTAAAAACTGCACCTTGCAATTTTACGACTCTTTGCAATTTTTTATTCAAAATTGCCAAACACAAAAATGTTTATTCTCGTATGAAAATATTTTGCGGTACGCAGCCTCGTTTTTATATTATATTTATTCAAAGCCATAGAGTATCGACAATATTTTCATTCGAGTGCCCGTTTATTGAACACGCGACGTGTATGTAAACGCCACCCCGGTTATGGTCGGATGCGCAAGTTTTAAGTTTCCTTTTCACGTCCGCCGGGCACAAAGCGCCAAAACGTATTACATAACTTATATGTTTATAATATTTCACACATTTCATATGTTCGGGGGAACATTTTCGCGTTGAATTGATCCCATCGGAGTCGGCCTTTCATTAAATTTCACGTGTGTGAACGGTGTCGCAATTTTCCCTTTGAAAGTTTCCCTCGCGTTGCGGTGCTCGAATACGAAATTTTCGCGGTGAATTTGAATTGATTGATGACTGAAAGAGCTATTGTGTTTTGTGATCGCCGGTCTAATTCGCATAGAATTTTTCCTAGAAATTGATTGGTCAGTATAAATATTATTTTTTAATTCAATATTGAAAATCTATTATATTAAATTTAATGTTTATATAAATAAAGAGAATATATATTGAAAACATGTGCCTGTCGATAAACACGGAAAACGAGTTCAAAGTAAGACGATTCGTATTAATTCCAGCTTTGAATTAATCACCCTGATTAATGACTGTCATTATATTGTGTTTCTTTTTTCGCGTTGTTCTCCCTTTTTTCGGGAACTAAGAACATTTCTCGGTCGGCACTTTGTTAAAAGCTTCTTGTAATCTTTTAATTAGAAAGTTGGCCAAGATAAAGCCAAACCAGGAGTGTTCAGTTTCGAAAGGGCAGAGGATGAACACAGCGCTGTGAAGGTTTCGTTTTCTTGTCCCCTTTTTTTGATTGTTGAACATCTCTGTCTAAAATTTAAACCGAGAGATTAACGAGCTGTCGTTAACCTGGGGGAGTTTCAAAGGAAAAATTCAGTTCTGTCTGCATTTTTATGCAAATGCTGTGCAGTTGGATTGCTGCTCAGAACTTTGTGTGCATTTTGCAGATAAAAAGGAGCGGACAAAGGAGTCGTTATGCGGACAATATTAGAAACTTCCAATTCGTTGTACTTTCCAGTCCAGATGACTATAAATTCAATTCAAACTTCTGTTATGAAGCTGTTAGGATTTTATATATTCTTTATTTTAGTTTTGATCGACTAGTTTTGAAATACGAAAAATATACATCTATTTTTTTGTAACATGTAAATAAGTGAAGAGTATTAGGTAAAACAGAGTTTTTGTGTCTGTCTGTGATGACGACCATAGCAAGCTATCTCTGTTATAACTATGATGGTAATCAAATGACATAGTGACAGTTTCCTATATACATTACACACAAACCTTAAAAATTTTATTGCAACACTTATGAAAGAACCAATCATGCATGTCAACATTTCAAAGATCGTGTCGACAATAAAAACATTTCAATCACGAAAACATGAGCATTGATGTATTATATATATAAAAGGGCAAAGAAAATAAAGGTGCTGTTCGACGATGTCGATAAAAATCCAGGCGTTTTCCAGCGGGCACCGAAGTGGCCGGCTCTTAATGATAATGAAAAACAGTTTTAGTCGACGGGGGCTTAAAAAAAAAGGTTGAGGAGGCCCATAGAAAGGCCGATGAAAGCTTTTCGCCTTAACACTATTCGCGTTTTACGTCCCGAGTACTTTTTCCACGCACAAAGGTGTAACGTTTTGCCCCTGCGCACTGCCTTCAATTTTTTTTTATAAGTATGAAAATGCGGTGCGAACGTTTTCGAAATCTGTTATTTTTTTTTTGTGTCCAAGAAAATATTTTGTAATCGTCATAAACAGAATCATATAAATAACGACATTTGAATATGTAATCGAATTTTGTAAATGAGGAACGAAAGATTTTTGAAAATTTTTAAATAAACAATGGTTTTTTGAAGACGATATGTGATCACAGGCATTACTAAACCACTTATACCTTAACTTTTCAATAATCGGTGGAAAGAATAAGTTTAAAATCTATGAATTTTTAAAAATTTTGGACATTAATATTTCTTAATTGATTTTTAATTTATAAGTATATCTTTAGTTTAAATTTAATTAAATCCACTTCCAATTCATATGAGTCCTACGAAAAAAAAAACACAATTTAGGGAGAGCCTCCTTAGTGAGTTTGAGTATAATATATTTGCTAATTACTTCTTACGTCTTTTGCATATTTGCTAATTAAGATAATTACGTCTAGTTTCGCTTTGTTTGCGTCCATTGATGTACTCACGCTGTCGTTTACCTTTAAAAATCCATAACCATCACCACTAAAAAAATTAAATAAAAAATACCAACATTTACAACGAAACTACCGAAAAAATTAGCATACATAAAGAAATAGGGCAAATTGAAGTGTTCGAGCGACGCTTTCAATTTTTGATGCGCGACGGAAATTATTTTTTTTTCCGTACCCAGAGGCGCAACAAAGGCCAACAAAATTTACCCACAGCACTTAACATCCTTAGCCTTAATGAAAATTAGGAGGCGTGTTTGCACGCGGTTCATGGGATCCGCTAAACGAGGGTAATTTTCGTTTTGCGGACCCTGGAGAGGTGTCTTGGCCGGATCGAGAGTCGAGGAGGGCAAACTGAGGAGATTCGGCTTGCACTAATTTGCAACGGAAGCCACTGACGTCTTTATGTTCGGCTTTACAGCTCGTAAGACCCTTTTCCCATTACGGGAGCGTAAGTGGGAAAGTTATTTATTCACAGGTGCTTCTTTGTTGTGCTGCGTCAACAGGATGGGTCTTTTTTTTTTGGGGGAAGAAACGATTATTAAATTTATGATAAACTTATATGCTTGAAAATACTTTCGTATAAAGAAAAACGGGAAGATCAGAAATTGTAAATTGTTGAAAAAATAATTAATTACATGAAGTAGCGGAGTAGTCTATGGAAGCGGTATGCCTTAAATATCTATTGAAAAATTACTTATCGTTTCAAATCCGGATATATTTCCAAAAAAATATGAGCTATTCGAATATTAAATCAAGTCGCAAAAGATTGTATGTTCTATAAAATAAAAACTATACACCAATATTTAAAAATAAAATATATAAATATTTAAGGTTTATATGTAATGCAGTGTGATGTTTTGTATATATTTTTAATAAATACACGATTTTTGTATGCTCCGTGAAATTGTGCGACGAAAGTTCCCAGAAGGTGTTCCAAAACCATTCTTTATTACACACACGCCCCAAAAAGGTTTACCTTGTTATACGTAAAGAGGGAAAACACGACGGACGCTTATGCCCCCACCAAAAATAAAGCAAATTTAAAAATTGCCGAAAAAAAATAATAACAACCGCAAAATGATTCATATATACTCTTTCGGGCAGCACTTTAAGGTCTTTCGCAAAAAAATAAGATCAACTTTTCAGTAATAGCTCGCACCAATCATGCAAATGTACCGTTTTATAATGCCTCATTTGAAAACTGCGCAGAGAAAAATTGCGTCAACTTTCGCTAATGTTTTAGAATTGCGTAATGTATAAAGTCCGTTTTGATGTTTTCAAAAAAAAAAAAAATTAAACAGTTATTTTAATGACGCCATATACAAACAAGTCACAGGCATTATTCGTCGAATCATATAACATAATACAGTTTTTACATTTAAAACTCAACCTGAATTTGAAGTTAAAAAAGTTTAATTTAAAGTGTAAAGATTTTAATAGTAATATATATTTTTATATACAAGTATATAAATATATAATACATGTATCGATCAACTGTAACGGAAAGATAAAAAAAGTTCACCTGCACTAGTGATCGAATTTTCCTCACGGTCTATCGGTTCCGTCCGATCACGTCTGCACTGTCAAATTTACGGCCCAAATTGGGCCAGAGAAGGCCAAAGTTTTGGACCGGGGCCTAATCGCCGAAACGTTTATTATTACGGTACGAAGTTTCATGGTCCGGCCCGACGTCAACTATCCATCCGAATATGACCCCGGATTATCCCGGTTTTGGATTAACGACAGGATTTATCTTCGAAGATCGATTTCGTGCTTGCGTATGTGCGTTGTAAATCGCGAGATTAGCCATGTTCAAAGGCCGTATGGTCAGAATGAATTTGCAAAAAATAACTCCCGGGATTAGTGTATAAAGTGTTTTGGGAAAATTAAGATTTTTTTGGGTAAAATGAAAAACTTCTGAAACGAACATAAACACCGAACATAATCAGTCAATTGTAAAGAATTCTCTCAATTCAAGTCAAAGTGGTTTTGTTTTCGTTGTTTCAGGAGCGGACTGCATATATAGTGAGCAGTTTGGCTGAAGCACTTGAAAAGTTGTGAGCACAGAGGGAATTTTTAAAGTGTGCAGACATTTAGTGCTGAAAGGCAAATGTAGCGAGAGTAAAAAGTTAGCGTAGAAGCCGAGACCAATCGACTGGGGAACGAGCCTTCATGGGCTCTCTGTCTAGACTGGGGTTTTGTTCGTTTAACCGGCCTTTTGTGGCTAAAGTTCCATTTGACCCGTCTCGATGCTTTCTATTGAAAAACTGGATTAAATTAATATAAATAGTTTTACTATATTCGGTTTGATATATTGAAATTTCGCTGAGTAATTAACGCGTCGTGGTTTCGTAAGGGTGGGGTCTCATGGTGAGCATAGTATGAGTTTAAGCATATGAAAATTTATATATGTACAATGAGAGTTCACAGTATTCTCAAGCTTACTATTAAGTTTCACCCTTATTTACAATAATATTGTATTTAATTAAATTCTTGGAATAATTTAGTATGTACATGACAAAGTTCAATGATTACTTAAATAATTAATGAGATGTTTCTGTTTTGTTTCGATAATTAATTCGAACTATTTTATCATCATAAAAATTTAATAAAACAATGAGTTATCAATATTTTTGTTTACTAATTGAAATACGTCAGATAGATAAAATTTGTTTTTATTTTTTTCACTTTCGATAGTAAATACCACGCAATTCGTAAAAAAAATAAAACTCGATGTAAATATATACATATATGTATATTCATTGATACGTCGCGGGTGCAATTCGACGCCGCACAATAACCGAATAAACAATGACGAATTCGGCCATAATCGGATCGTTATATTCGTGAGTACATGGCCGGTGTTTGCAGCGCCATTGTCTGAAAAAATATGGAATTTTTCCGCCTTTCCCACAGCGATAATACGGCAATAAACACGTGTGCGAAATGAAAATTCGCTGTTCGAAAATAAAAAAGTCGTTCGCGAATACGTTAATAAGAGCGCCGAATTGTTTTCGTTTCTGGGAAATAAAAGAAAATTGTGTGAAGTGGCTAAATCTATCGGATCGCGATAAGGAAAATCGTAAAAGGAAAACCGTATTGATTTTCTCCAAGGGAATCTACGAGTTGGAATAAATTCCCACCGATATAATACACCGTTGGTCGAAATGAAATTTAGCAGTGTTATGACAAGAGTTTTGCGAATAAAACGTAAATATTAATTTGAACAGCCTTCGTAAACGCGTAGGACGCACATTCAGTGCAATAAAAGATTTTTCATTATACAAATGGCGCTTTTATTGTAAGTAGAATTAATAGGGCACACAAAATTACGCATGATTAAAACGAAACGATTTCGCAGAATGTGACAATGTGTTGCAAATATACAATATCAACATGCTATAAAAATTGTTACAATGTATTAATCATGTCAATATTTATGAGGGAATTAGTTCGTTGATCAATACATTGAAAACAACTGTTGACAAATCCCTTTCAGCCTTCACCCATTGAACATTAAAACCATTTCATGCGATGAATGATCGTACACTAATTTCGGTGAACATTGTCGGATGACACGTTAAACCGTCATCGAAATGCGTCATCGGGGCAACAAAACAGCCTCACTTCAGTTGATAGTTGATATATTGTATGGTTGAATCAAAGTTTCTCATAATTTTCACTGTTTGAACTATTTTTTGAGAATACAAATTGAATTTTAGAATAAACTGAAAAACTTTAGAACGATGAGAGGATATTTTAATTGAGTTATCTGAGGATTTTTTTTGATAATTTTGAAGTGAAAATTTCTTATTATGTCCTAGTGTTGACTTGAATGATTATAATAAAAATATTAAGCATTGTAATTATTGTTCAGAAATTGTCAATAAATTACTTCTGCAAAACCTAAACACTTCTGATCTTTAAGCTTATTTCTATACTGAAAATCGATATTACTCAAAACTAATATATTGAGATTGTTATATGAGCTAAAATTGTTACAAACAAGTATAACGAAATCGTTCAGTAAATTCTACTCTTTCCACATTGTGATACTCTGATTTCACCAATGCGACTCTTTCTCAACGTTCCGTATGAGATCGACAGCTGTCATTTTGATAGGTAACGTTTTTCGTATTTTTAAAATTTTACAATAGATGTCACTACGATTTCCATAACAAGGTAAACTTTTCTGCCCATTTCGAGAATTGGATCATTTCCATAATCTTGCGTAACACTTATACAAACAACGTAGAATTATTTTGCGTTGTACGTGAATTATGTAATTTCTCAACAAACGCGTAACATAAATATATATTTTTAAAAAACAATACGAATCTTTTTCAAAACTTTTCAATTAAAATCACATCTATTCATATGATTATTCACATCCCAACATAATAGCATTTACAATTTGAGAAACACTAGATCCATTGTTTTGCGAAACTATACCCGGGCATAATACACACGAAGCACACACTCGTATGTGGCGGAAGCACCTGGTTTCGGGTCAATCAATACGAACCACTTATCCGCACAACTTTGTGCACACAAATATGTCGAAAAAGAGCAAGATGGCCGCAGATTAAGCCCGAAGACCCGAAGGGGCCCGTTGTCGGAGATTTATGCTTTGCCAGAATTCGCGCGGCAATTCGCAAGATCTGGATATTGCCCAAGTTGGACGGAGCTCGTTAAGGAAGTGCCGCCTTAATTGCTCCATACGTGTTGTCGATTGTTCGGACGCTGGATTGGCGAAGGCTTTTGAGGGTGTCGATTCGATTTATTTTGTTGAAACGAGTGTTGTTAGTTGGGTGTTATGGGCGTTGTCTGGAAAAAGTGCTTAGGTTGGTTGTGTTTCATATCGTACATTTTTTATTTTATGTTTAGTGTAGGGCGAGATTTTTTCGATACTCTATTTGATGTTGGAGATTTTTTTATTAATCACATGAGGACAGTAGTAATTATTTTATTGCAATGTTTTATTTTTTTTGTCTTATGTAGGTACTAGTATATAGGCCCAATGTTAATAACATCGGATGTGAGAAAAAAAAATCATCATCACCATCATCATCATCATCATCATCAAAATTCGCGGTTCGGGTCGTTCATTTGAAAAAAGGAAAAAAAATAAAAAATCAACATCATCGTCATTTAAAAGTCGCGGTTCGGGTCGTTCATTTTAAAAAAGAAAAAAAAAATCGCAAGCGTTATCGACACACACAGACAGACAGACGGACACACAGAAATCCACTATTATATATAGGGGAAAGGGGATATTATATATAGGGGATATCGTTTTATTTTGTATTTTGTTTTATTCTCTTTTTTTGTTCTCGGATACAAGGTAAATAAATAACGTAGTGATTACCAGAGTTAAGATTTTGAAAACCTTCTAATAATCCCAATCTGTAATTACGTACTATTTTAATCACATTAATTTATATACTGATTGGATCATTTTTGGTCAAATTTTAGAATATTTGGATCACACTTACTAATTGTATCATTTTTGCTTAATTTTGAATCAAAATTTTTGATGAATGGTGCATTTGAAAAAGTTGGATATTGAAAAATTAAGTGATAAAGTTTATCATTCATTTTATATGATTACATACTACTTTCCAATATTTAATTTTTTAGTTGCCTGAGTTTTCAATGGTAAATATAATAGAAAAAGTTTTATAAGATTTAAGTAATAATGGTATTTTGAATTTATATACTGGTTAAATAATAAACTTGATTGATGTTTGAATCTTCATAAACTAAGTTAAAGTAAATCATAACATGTTTGTATCGAAAACCTTGACTTAACGAAGTATTATATTATATATACACATTTGAATACGGCATTCGTACATATCAAAGTTATATTATTTCCAAGTACTGAAACAGTCAAAATTTTTCATGTAGATTTTGAAATGAGGCCAAAAACAAACGATACAATTCACAGTGTGAAAAATTTCGCTATAAATTATATAATACGTACATGTATTTTTTTCAATTTTACGAGGTTTAATCCTTCGTATACGTTTGTTCACTCATCGTAAAATTATTATTGCCGTTTTAATATTGCAATTTCGTTTGAAAGTTTGCGTTCGAGTGCTTATATGCCTTCGTAAAATACACATGTACGACTTTTTTATTTTAATACAAAATTCAGGTTTCGCTCGGAAAGTTTTCGCTGTTTACTTTTCAATTTTTAATTGGACCAAAGTCAAATAGGCAATTTCTCGATGAAGTTTTATTTGGGAATCGTTAAGAATTTTTTATTTAAAAATAAACGAATAGACTTAGAGTTTTCAATTTTTTCCCAGAAAGATCTGAAACGTGGAAGACGATGATGAAAATTTTAATAATTAATGCTAAAGAAACCAATTAATTAAGTATTTTTCGGAGGAGAGTCGGTTTATTATTGCTTTATGAGAAATTATTTGTTCTTATGAAACGATAGAGCTTTAAAACCTTTTCGGTACGAATAAATTTATTATTATTTGACATAAAGCTTTTATTTACGATAAACAATAAACGACAGACTTTGTTATATAAACAATTAGTGTTGTTCAATTTTGATAGTTATGTTTACCTAAATAAGATAATAGAATTAACATGAATGATGCATGAAAATATTTCGGTTTTTGAAAAATAATATTAAAAAATCAATGTATTTTTCTATTGAAAAAAAGTTATTATCATTTTTAAAATATTATTATAAATGAAAAATATTATAGATAAAATTCAAATATTTTCATAAAATTTGCACATCGTTCACGTACGGGGCCGAAACTCAGGAGCGGGTTGCTTTAATTAAAAATTTCTCATACACAATCGACAAATCCCCATTCAAAGGGTTATTTATGGCGCGGGAAATACGAATTCGTTTCCCGAAAGAGGATCAAAATAAGAAAAGGATGCCAAGGATTTTCCCACTTTAACCCGTCGACATGATTTACGGGATTTGTGATTCCCGACAGTGCCCTTTATATAAAATTTTTCAAAGAAACTTTTTGACACTCTAAATCCTTCCGCTTTGCGTTTATTAAAACTCAAATTACGGGAATTGTTTTTTTTTTTAAGAAAATTAAATGGATAGGTATGCCACTGTCAATAATATGATAATGATGTTTTTATTTTCTTTGTATTATATAATAATTAAATTTGTTGATTTTCATATATAAAATTCAATTGAAGTATTTGATATTTATAAATTGTTATTCAATGATTTCAATTGAGAATTTTCTTCGAAGAGTTAGGCGATGGTGTGTAATTGAAAAACTTCTGTATTTCAAAGGCTGGAAAGGCTTTTTTTTGTCCGTAATTAAAAAAAAGAGAAATAAAGTCTATTAACTGTACAAATTATACCGAATGATAATTGGAAGGAGGTTAAGCGCGGTCTTGTCTCAACTTTTATCTTTATCCGATCCAACTTTTTTTTACAATGGAATGAATTCATGTTTTCACAATAGGTTGAAATTATAAAATGTTAAATGATTTATTTATTTTTATATTAGAAGTAAAATAATTTTGGGATATTGTATGAAAATATACATATGCTATGTAGATAAATCGTTTAAGGGATCATCTTTTAGTTTTGTGTTATATTATATTATATATTAAATAGGTTTTTATTACTGTCGTAAGCGTCAACATGATTCCCAAAATTTTACTGACATAAAATTTGAATGAACGACATATGTAGTTAATTTAAATTAAGTTTATTATCGTTTAAATTATAAAAATAATATGTATTGTAGTCAAATAAAGAATATCGATTTTTTGTACTTTAAAAAATACCACGAAAATTTTATATTTGACAAGGGACATTTTATTTTTCAGCAAATCCAGTGGGAAGGGCATTTGAAAATCAGAAAGCTATAAACAAACAAACGGACATAAAATAACGAGAACCTTTTTATTGCCCTACGTTGGATGCACACGTTTTATACACGTTCATACTACACTCACTCCCAAATTTATGAGATTTTCCAACAAGCGAACAACTTTTCATGGATATACTAAACTTCAAGTTTTTTTTAGTACATTAATTTTTAGTTTTTTGTAGTAAATATAATATAGGATATAGCGTTTTCTATCAACTAAGTCTTTATTCATCTGAAAGGAAAGTTGGCATTTAAATCGAGAAATTAGTGTTGTTACATGAAACAGATGTATTTTTTGCTCATTGGCCTGTGCAGGGGCATTTTGCCGCATCGCAGACGATGCATAATTCATCAGTACTCCAGTGCCAAGTTTTTTTTTTTAAAAGAAAACTTAAACGAAGCCTAGATGCTCATCAAAGCTGGAAAACAGAAGGTGGTTTCTGTCTGGATGTTTTCATGTATTTATTCTGAACTATCACATCAAGAGTGGATTCTATTGTAGACGAAATTTTATTTTCAGTTATTATTATATACTAGTATATAGGCCCGACGTTAATAACATCGGCTGTGAATTGATAACCATACTATTACGTAATAAAATGAAAATTAAATATACCTATGCAAAAATATTTTATAACTGTATCGTTGCGAAATGCCGTCGATGCCCAACAAATATTTTGTTTATTATCTCCAGAATGTAAGATTGTTTGGCAATTAAATTACATTAGATTAGAGACATCTATCGTGCTTTTTAAGAATTAATTAATTAATTAATTTTAAGCATGATATTATAGACATTAGGTGTATACGCATAAAGACTATATTAGAATAATTTTATAGTATATATTTAAAAAAAAAGGTATTGACTTAAGCGGGCGTTGGCGCCGAGGTAACGTGACCGACTTTGCGACTGTGCGATATTTTAACTCGTAATTTTAAAGTCGTGAGCGTCATTCGAACAGATACACAGATACACAGACGGACACACACACACACACAGAAATCCGCTATTATATATAGGGGATGAATAGTATGTTATGCGTCGTTTGTAAAATTGGTTAGTTTATGTGGGATGCTAAACAGTTTTTATTTGTATATAAACAATATAACGGGATGGCGCTTTGTTGATGTTTTTCCACTTAATGAATAGCCTTATAAATAAAAATTATGACTTGGGATTAAATAATTCAACCTAACCTAACCATTGACACTTAGAAGATCATGAAAAGATAATGGCATGGATACGAAGATAATGAAAAGGAAAAAGTTCAAATTTTGATGAAAAACATAAAAAAAGCGTTATTCTGCTATATTTTCCGCGTATGATGCATTTTTTTGCGTTGCACGTAAACTAAGCAGTTTCGTTAACGATGCGTACCATATAAATATATCCTCTATATATAATAGGGGATATCTGTCTGTCATCATCATTATTTCTGGTCCAATTTGTAGATTTGAATCGAATTGCTCGATAAATATTTCAATTCTACAATATTTTCATATTGAATCAAATTAGAATCACTTCAACGACCCAAATTTCAAACAGCTTAAATATCTGACACATCAAAGATACTAAAATAAACAGCCATAAATTTCAATTCAATATTAATTTTCATAAAATAAACCACTTAAAATATATAGACGAAGTTCGTCGCCTGGGGCATTTTTACGGCGACTATAACTGCGGCCATAAACGGTTTCTAAGGCGGATTTTACTGCCGCCAAGGAGGAGGATGGAAAAGGAATTCGGGACGGACATAAAGATGGCGGCCGTATCCTGCCGGGTCGGTTGTCGTCGGCCGCAAAACATATTTGCGAGTTTCGAATGCCCGCACAAGTTCGCGGCCCGTTCAATTACCATTCCATCCCCAATCGAAACGTACTGCTTTCGAGGTGAAGATTCCCTGCGATGGACTCTGCGGCGCTCGAGGGATGTTTCGTGGAATTCCCGGGGTGTTTGTTAGTTTCAAGGTGATGTGGGGTCGTTCGAAAAAGTTGTTGCGTAGTATTGGTTGATCTATAATAATTTCCTCGATATCGATAATTTGGTATTTTGGCGTTTTAAATGGTCATTACTTTTTTTAATTACTATAAACAGATTAATAGCGGGTCAAAGTGTCTAGAGATAAAAAAAATCGTGGACGATGGAAATTATATTATTAGTTTATTGTAGTTTTGATTTATGAATAATTATTGCGAATAATTGAGCTGGTATAATGTTCACATCGAAAATGACGATTAATCCTGTTTTGTATAAGTTCAAGTTAAAATTATACGAATGTTCATATCATTCGAAATAGTTCTCACAGATCATTTAAGTTTTGAACAGAAAAAAATAAAACAATTCGAATGGTACACACAAAGGTAATGCAAAATTTGAATCAGAGTGAAAATATATAAATTGAATATATTTAGTTGTTAAAATATGTAATGTGAGATAATTGTGAACACTACAAAATATTTGTCCGGTTAGAAAGTTGATAATATACAAAATATAATATAGCTGATTGAAAAGAGGGTGTAAGCATATTTGTTTGTCCTTATAATTCATATCGTTACTTATTATAAATAGATTTTAGTTTCGATTCGATAAATAAAAAAAATTAAATTTTCGAAAACTGTTAAGTAATAAATTCATATTACTTTTGTATTCAATTTATTTTATAAGTTATCATGTTTATTAAACTGTTATACAATTAAAGAAGTACTCGAATGTTATTTGTAAATTAGATTCTAGAAATTGTATATATCAAATTGTATTATATTCAATAGGTCAGCAGAGACAAATTGAATCAATATTCCCACGCATCCCAGAATCGGACTGGCAATGCGAGACTATTCGGGAAATTTTCAAACACTACTGTGAAAACTTCGATCACGAAATTTATCTATAAAAAATGAATTCTTTAAAAAAAAGATAATTTAATTTTAAAGAGAATATCTTTCAAAATTTATGCATTAATTTTGATGTTGTTTTAAATTTCTAGTGATTTTTGCAGAGCACCTTTTAGTTCATTGGTAGATTGGGTTGAAAATTAGAAAATTATATTTTGTTCCAGTTTGTTGGTATTTTGTTTGATATTTCATCTATTCAATTCATCCCTGATCAATCGTGAGATAATTAATTCACCATCTGTATTAGTAATTAAAACAACAGTATGTACACGTTAGCAGTTGTCATAACAATATGATAATTAATCGAACCATCGAATAGAAAAATTTGAACCAATAATATTACGAACAAATTAATTTCAATCAAGCACATTCATAAAAGACATTAATAAAAAAAAAAAACAAACTGGCAAAACTTAACCGTTAAAATATTTCGATTCGGAAATGTCGCAGCGAAACTTTCGAACCCGGATTCGAAAAATATCGTATTGCAAAGAAATACGATGCACCGAGCTTTCCAATAATTGGATACATGGAGGAGGCCATTCGGAGTTTCCATTTATCCGTATAATATCGGGAAGATTGCCACCGCTTTTCGAAAAATGGACATCAAGCGTGTATATAACGGATCAGTTGATACAAACCAGCCGATCAAAGTGTTTGACACGAAATTGGCGTGTTTTTGCGTAATTTTTTTGCGAATCGATCATCGTCGAAAGTTTTAATTGAGTTTAATCCGTCGGGGGTTGGAACGAATGCGTTCTTTCAGAGATTATTCGTCGGCATCAATTAAGAAACGGCTGAAAAGCGGGTTTGCGAGTTGTGAGACCTCCATCCATTATGCATGAGCTGAGTGGAAAGTTAGGTCTGCCGCTTCGTGCGAATTGCGAAATATTGACACTGGATGATTTCGAAAATATCGAGCGTTTCGTTTGTGAATTTGTGTGGTAGTTTCGTAATCTGGGTGAGATTGTATAATAAGTTGTGATTTTCCATGAGAAATTAAATATTTGTAAATAAATATGACAGATATAAGGTATGTCATCTGTTGGTGTGACGTTCCCCTTTGTTGGTGATATTAAAAATTAAATGTTAAATATCATTGATTAAATATAAGAGTGTAGCGTAGTGTCTTACAAGCTGGGAAATATTTGAATTACTGACACTAAAATGCTTAAATTTCTTTAAAAGATATAGGTTTTTTTGTATTTTTCGTAGAAAACACAATTAAACAAACATCACGTAAAATAAAAAAAAATCAAATATTCATATGTCAATGATAATGACTTTTATAATTAAAAAAAAATCATCCAATAATGTACAGGTTTTTACTAAAAATTAGCACTTTTTCATTAAAAATTAGCAATTTTTCATTTCAAAGTAACGCTCTTTCATTTCAAATTAATACTTTTTGTAAATTTTCATTTTTGAAAAAAGTGTTAATTTGAAATGAAAAAGTTTTATTTTGAAATGAAAAGTTGCTAATTTGAAATGAAAAAGAGCTAATTTGGAGTAAAAAACTAGTATTATAAAAAACCATGGCGAAACTAGTGAAACGAGGTTTTAAATCAACGTCCCATTATTAACGAAGGGCGTACTACGTTCCGGTTACGCGACTTTCGCCCTACCGCCCGCGCGTAATTGAATCTTTTGTTCAATTTATCTCGCCGAAACGTTGTTACCGGTTATCGCATTACGTTACTTCGCGCGCGCACCTGTACATAAGATGTGTGTAATGTACGACTCGATACAGCCGAGAGCTCGGACCGCGTTTCGCATTTAGCCGCTCGCCGGCCGACATAATTCGTTTTGGTGGATCGTTTCGCGATTTGTGCGATCGCCGGTTATGTGGACGTGCCCGAGGGTTGTGCGATCGAGTTGTTGCGACGAAACGTTTATTTTCGCAAATGTTTATTTGTGCAAATGAATGGGCGGATCGTTGAAACGATACCTTTTCTGAGGGTGGCCTTTTCGGAGTCGAGTTTTTTTTATGTGAATCGATCGTTTTGATTTCTTCGTGATTTTTTTATTATTATTATAGTTATACTAGTATATAGGCCCGATGTTAATAACATCGACTGTGAATTGATAACCATACTATTACGTAATAAAATAAAAATTAAA
>JAOXNN020000091.1:579437-592570 GCA_028571205.2 Hydropsyche betteni | reverse complement strand
ATCATATTATAGACGTTAACTGTATACGCATATAAAGACCATATTCGCGAAAAAGTCGCGAGCGTTATCGAACAGACACACAGACGAACGAACACACAGAAATCCGCTATTATATATAGCGGATGTGCTACGCAACGTTGGTATCATTGTGTTTTCCATGAAAAATGCAAAAATCTTGTTTTTTTTAAATTTAAACAATATTTGACATTTGCATCAAAATATTTTTTAGATTGTCGATCTACTCGATTTTTAGTAAGATTTTTTTTGCGTTTTTTTATGGAAAAAAGTATTTACGAACGTTGAGTATAATATATGCATATTATAATATAAATTTTTTTGATAAACCTTTTGTGAATAATGAAAAATCATATAATATATATTTACCGACTGTGCCATTTTTTGGCTTAAATAGATGGGAGTTGAAAGAATTTTGTAAATATGCAAAAATATGGAATTATAAATTATTTTTTCGATGCATTAAAAGTTTATTTTTCAAAAAATTGGAATAATTAATCAATGTCGGAAGTTTGACAACTTTTGTGCATTGTTTGTGATAGGAAAATGATTTACAAAGTAACTGCAGCTGATTAACTTTTCTTTCCATAGAAAATTGCGGTTTTGCTCGAGTTAAACTGACGTTTTTAGTTTGCAAAGGCAAATTTTATATGCTGAAAGAATATTTAACTCTTTGAGTGTTTATACATAGTTGAAAGTCAATTTTCGCGAGATATTATGACAAACTAAATTTATAAAGTGATTTTCCGAAATAATTATTTCAAGTGCTAGTTTCACTTTTCTAATTATAAATTTAAAATCCAGTCATTAGTTTGAAACGGCTTTTAAAAAGCAATTAAAATACAAACAGACTACTTTTAACGTATTAAAGCGTATTAAACGCACGGCGTATAAACTTTGTTTTCGACTGTATTTCGGCGGCAACATTTTCGCCAAAACTTCTGTTTTAAAACTCAACACACACATTGTGTTACATCTGCATAAATTAATTTCAAACAAGACCTCCTAATTTCTCGAAAAACGGCCGTAAACAAACAACATTGTCTCTTTAAAATTCAAATGTTACAATCAAGCATATATACCATGATTATTTTTATTGAAAAGTATCATCATTTTTCATAAAATCACAAACCATTTAAGAGTAACAGCTTAAGATAACATAGAAGAAAACGGTATATTCAATTGTTAGCATTCGGATGTATAAATTTCAAGCAGGTCACAGAAATAATGGAGATTTCAGCGACCCGGGTCACGGCCCATAAGAATAAGGGTCTAAAAGCCATGAAAGACGCCATCGTGCAAACACCCCACATAGAAAGGGATGCATCCTCAAAGCCTTCGTTCCCATCCCGGTCACGTATCCCACTGACGATTTAACCCCCCGAACACATGCCAACTTGGGCGATTGTCCCCTAATTGCCGTATACCAGTCAAAATAAATGGCGGCTGTTGAAAATTTGCAAGATTTCATGGAAATTTTCATGGATAAGGGCTATTTATGTCGGTAATGATGTTAGGGACGGACGTGTCCGAATTACCCTCCGTGTCAGAATCACTCGTGTCCGTGTCTTTCAAACGTCAACTGAAAGATTGACGCGTTTCAGCGGTTCGAATTTAATCTGTGAACTAACGTACGCCAGAAGCAGAGATCCCGTTTCAGACCGAAGCGAAAACTATATTATACAGATTTGTTTGGTTGCGTGATTTTTTTTATTAATGTGATTAATTTTTTAAAGTAATTATTATTTAATTTTGTATCGTAGAATGCATTGATTACCAAAGAAAAGCAACAATTAGTGTGCTTAGAATACTTTTACTGTTAAAAAAAAATACTTTTTAGCAAAGGATGGTATACATGTTTATACAAAAATTTGCAACGATGATCTTTTTATAATGATAATATTCTATTATGATTATGATAAAGATTTAGTTTTTATAGATAGATTCCGTGATCAAAATTGTCACACCATGTACATTGCATATAATAATTATGGTTATAATTGAAAATGATGTAACAGTTATGTAGAAAAATTATTTAAATGTTTTTCTTAGAAAATTAAAAACGAAGTTTGATTGTGCCAAACTGGAATGAAACAAATCTTGATGAGCTGAACATTTTCAATTTATAAACGAAACACAAACAGATTTTATTCGATTCCTGCCTCAAAAGGATTTTACAGAGTATTTTGTATCTATCTGTACAGGATGTTTGCGTGTAAACGAAAAATATTTTGTTTTCGTAACATACATGAAATTCGTGTCGAAAAAAGAGTATACGTGCCTTTGAAGTCGTCAGCGAAATTTTACAAACCATCTCTATGAGGGTTTGTTTTTTCATACATATTATATAATGAATATTTTAATATTTTTCGACAGTTTTTTTTTGAAATTTTTTTAACGGAATCGTATTAAAGTAAGATGTTCAATATTTGGAAATAGTTTTAGGCAAATTGATCAAATTGAACAGTTTTGACGATATGAGGTGGTTTTAGAATGTAAATGTAACGGTTTGTCGAATGAATAAATTAAATTTGTTACAATGCAAATTTTAGTTGAATTATTCAATGTTGCGAAAATGTAGTTAAGGCAATGACAGTTTCGTTGAAAATTATCAAATTGATAATCGCAAGCACTTGGATTATTCGAAATATTTTATAGAAGATCGTAAATAATAGTGATAAAAATATTATACGAAATTACTTTAGTGGTTTTTTTATATACACGTGTTTATTTTGCAGTCGATCGATCAGTGTCCGATACAGGCTATTTTGAGGCTTTTTTGCTTCAAGAATATATTGCTTTCGGTGTCAGCGAGTAAGGGTCTTTTTTCCTATACAAAAAAGAAATTTATCATATGAATGTGGGTTCCATATATTGAATTCTCGGATTACCGCAAAAAATGTAATCAAATTTCGCTAGTGTAAATAAGGTCCTCACGAACATCAAAGTGTAAATTTCGAACAATTTTACAAACAAACACGATTTAAATCTAATATGTCACTGTTTTTTTATACTTCGCGACCGCTTTTCATACGATAGATTGACATTTAAATAAAACCGCTTATCGGGCGAAATTTTGCCGCTATTTTTTTTCAATATGCGAAAAAGCTCGAAACAAATTTGACTGAGAGCTTTGGGGAAAAGCTCGCTCTCTATAAGGGCGAAAGGAAATCCTACAATCGCTTTGACCTTTTCGCATATGCAATGCTCCGCAAGCACGATCCTTTTATTATTTTCCGTTTGGTTGTTTGTTATTTTTTTACGAATCGTGTTTTCATAGAAAAAAATCCGACTTCAGATTGGAATTCGAATCGCGCGGGTAAAATTAAAAAAGGCGAAAATCTGTGCGAGAGATCCATGCTTCGTTGTTATCGAACATTTTTTTTAAATTTTTATGTGTTTGCAAATCGGGTTATTCCAATATCGATACGTTTAATGAATAACTCGAATTTTTCATTAAAAAACAGAACACGTATTGCCAAAATTTTGTGAGAAGAAATTGGGCGTGTTGTGAATGAAACTCGCGAATGTCATATTGACTCAAAATATATTATTTTTCAGTATTCAAAATTTATTTATTTATTATTCTTAACAAGAAATCGAGCATTCTCTGAAACATCTAACTTAGTAATTCAGAACGGTTCTGAATAGGACGAAATTCAATTTGCTAAATTGTACGGTGGACAAACAAAATTTCCTCAACGTGCAATGTTTGCGGTCAGTAAAAAAAAATGTGGACCTCTTGCAAGTTCTGCAAAACATCGAACGAAATTGACCCAACATTGATACGACTCTAGAGGACAAAAACTCTATACATTTCTTCTAGAAAAAACTTTGTTATGAGATAAGTTTGTAGTAAGGACTGAGGGTGGAATTTTGTGAAGCGTGGAAAATTGAGGTTTTATTTATTGAATTTAGTCGTTTGTATGTAAATTGAAAGATGTATTATTTAACCTTTGCAAGAGAATAAATCTGATATGTTCTAATTATAAGTCGTAAACAGAATTACTCGATGTGAATTCCTATTCGAATTCATAGCATTCGCTAAATAAACCTAACATAACGGTTATTGATATCGTTCAATCCAATCATGGAAATTAATAATTTCATTACTTTATCGAACGAACAAAACATTCACCTTTTTATATATATTTTCAATTGGAAAAATAAATACGAAAAAATGCTCGAATGTACTGCAGTACTGAGTGGGTATTTTAATAGTTTGTATCGAAATAGTTTATCCCTGGTTCGAATCTCGCGGGATTACGGTTCGATATCTGTGGAATGAAGTTAAGCGTGAACCAGAAGTCCGAACAAATAATTTCTAAAGTTTTCCTCTCAATATAATCATAAATGAACCCTCTGCCCTTATTGGAGTTTTCGTCCAAACGATAAATTTTGTCGAAGCTCGAATATCGCGAAATACTACACGGGCACACAAAAGGCGAAAAATATATGCGAATGTTTTTTCACAGAATCGATGAGTGAATATAATATTATCTGCGAGGGAAAAGTTTCGACGTGAAAATCTGCCGATTTTAAATCTAGACAAATGTGACAGAAGTAATGTAATCAGAAAACAGACGTTCACTATATGAGCCATTATGTTGAAAAGTGGCGTATCTCCATTTTTATTATCTTTCGAGATGTTTAAGGTTTTGTATTTAAGCATACTATAATATTAACCTATAATAAACTTATTTTTGTTTACTAAGATTCTAGAAATCAAATATAAAAGTACTAATCAAAAATTTTAATTAAGCATAACTGAAACAGTGTTTTTAGAACTGCAAATCAATCGAGTCGTTTTAATTAAAAAAAACAGTACTTAGACGGTAAAATTATATGAATATGTCGTAAACACCAATTTTGAAAAATATGAATTAAGTCTAGATTCAAATTAGTATATACGTAGATAATAAATAAAGTCAATACAATATAATATCCTCATGTTAACTGAACTTTTTTTTTTAAATAGGAATATACAGTACCATCATATATATTACATTGTATTGAATCTTGGCCGATATCGAAAAAAAAAAAAAACAACAATTTATATAAAAATGTTCCACAAAGTACATCATTTACGCGCTTCAGCACAAACCTTACTTTGAACGTTATGACATTTTTTACGAAAGAAAAAACAAAGAAAGGAGACTATCATCTTCGGGTAAGTAGCAGATAAGCTGGTAAATTGAGCACGAGCGTTATTCAGTCTTATTTGTCTTGACTAGATAAATCGAAGCGTTTCCACATTAAACTCAAACAAAGCGAATCGGGCAAACTACCCACTCGGCGCACACACACGAAGGAACAGAACGTATATATAATTTACTTTAGATTTACAAATGTGCTTTTTCTGCGTATTCTGGCGGAAACGGCGTTTTTATAAGCGGAATTGTTACACATACTTATCTATCGCGATATTTCGTTTTTGTACTGGCGAGATACACCGACAAAAAACTATTTGCCGAGTATGCGCTTCTTTTTGCTTGTGTTGTTATTGTGGATGTCTGGAGGTTGAAAAATCTTATGTTTTATCGGTAAATATCCTTTCTGATTTTTGCCAAACATTTCGATAAACGTTGTCATCTTTTTAAAGAAACTAGAAATTACAATTTCTAGCATTTTTTAAATTTTTATACGTTACACATCGTTTACAAAATCGCTTAGTTCGTGTACGACGCAATTTTTTTTTACGTCGCATGTGAAGAATATAGTAGGATGACGTTTTGTTGTTTTTCAAAACTATATATAGATTATAAACACCTTCATTATCTGAAATTTCTTTTTTTTTTCATTATGTTTCTTTCAGATAATAATCCGAGCTTAAAACTAAAAAAACAAACCTAACCATTGAAATTTATGAATAGATAGAGTGTAAAAACAAAGATAATGAAAAAGAGAACTCTAAATTTTGATGAAAAACAAAAAGAGCACCATCAAACTAAATTGTACGCAAGTTTTTTTGCATCGTACGTGAATTAAGCAATTTGTCACATGACGCGTAAGAAATATAAACTTTTTTTAGATTTTCATAATTTCACCATGGTAAATTCACAAATGAAATTATGATTCACCAAAATTTCCATTTTTGCCACATTTGTGCTATTGTGAAATTATATTATTTTGAAAGTAGAATTATTTTATATTTCAGCAAAATAAATAATCCAGATTGATCAAATTCGATATAAAAACGATACGAGGGTACAAGTGAAAATAGCTATTATTTTCCCTGAATGGCCCTTTTTGTTTACTATTTCAAAATCCCTGGCACGACAACGCCGCTGGGGCAAGGATAGGGGTGAAAAAATAAACAATGTTCCAATTTGGCAACATAAAGGTTAAGCGGAAGAAAAAAGGGGCTCTCGAGAAAAGCCTTCGCCCCTTTTCGTCCCAGTGTGGGAAAATTCGCCGTGGAGTGGATTGTGGACGTTTCGTCCTCTTTTTTCATCTCTCGAGCGAGTGTTTTCCTTTTCGAAGATCCCAAGACAGATATGCACTTATTTATACTTTATGCTATAGCAATTTTCGCGTTCGAAATGCCTCGATTCGCACGATTTCAAAAGATCACGATCGCTTTTTACCATATAAAGACGTCGGTGAAGAATCGAATAAATAACTTGAATAAATAATTTCGCTTTTGAATAATTGGATAAATATAACGTTTTGTATATAAAATTAATAGGAACAATTCGTGACGTAATTGTGGATACGTAGACGAAGTTCGTCAATATTTTCGATACAATAGTTCGTTTGGGATAAATTGAATTAATTACGAAGTCGTGATCCAACAACGTCTGTAAAGGTTCAATTCATTTCCTATAGTGAGTTGTGTTTTATATGTATTTCTTGTACGTGAGTGCATATAGCAAGTTCCTTCCATTAAAGCTTGGTGCACTTAACGATTTAGAGTGCATTGGATTCCTCAGAGAATCAAGAATACCATTCATGAATTATCTATTCATGTGCATATGCCAGATGCACTGATAAATATATGAGAATATCAGTAATATAACAAAGACAATACACAGGTATTAATTTTTATGATAAATTTTAATTTTTTGGATTTCTATGTGAATTTAATATGAACCCAAGTAAAATAATTATATTTTTCAGTTAATGATATTATAATAATTAATTTTTCTGATTTATATGCAGTTGTATCTATTAAAATAAAATTGTTAAATTTACAATGGTTTATTATGAGAGTTTCCAAAGGCAGATGTAAATCAACTATTATAAAATATATTATATATTTCGCAAGTTTGCATATTTGCATGTTCCGTGAAAAACGTAAAAATCTTGAGGTTTTTTGTGAAATTTGAACAAAATTTATATAAAATTCGGCATCCGTATCAAAAAGTTTTTTTTTTAACTAGCGACTCCCCGACTTTCGCTTATATAGCTGAGCCATGTAGCTGCATCCTCAAAACTCTTTTTAACCACATTGCAATACTTAAGTCAACAATACAAGTCTTTTTCAGCCTTCCATAGACATATCTTAAAACACATCAACTGTCATGTTTTACTGATGAAGTTAAACATTTAAATTTATAAAAACACCGGTGCTAATATCTAACACCTTATTTCGCGCAACTTTGACATTTGAGGTTATACATTACTGATGGACGCGAATAAAATCTGTCACTTCAATAGACATTTGACGTTTCCTTAATTTTCTTTAATCACGCATCGTAACCACTGAGATATATAATATACGCGAATACGATCTGTCAGCTTGACATTTAGTCCATCTATCGAGCAGTTTAAATGACAAACTGTTGGTTTTCGAGCAATACGTTGGCGTCTGTCCGTTGTATTAGCACCAAAACACCAACAATGAGGGGCAATATCATCAGATGAAATTAAATTTCACAAAAAAAAAACACAAGATTTTTTTTGTAAAATGTAATAACGCGATCGCACAAACGTTGCATAAAATATATAGACATACAAAATTTGAATTGCAACACAAATATTCATAACCGAATCGATACATCGAAGCGAAACTCAGCGGCGTCGAACGAACAGCGCGTCTATCCAGCAAATTCTCGATGGCGTCGTTGAATGGTTTCCCATCGGCCATAGGGGCACGATTTTCAGGTGGTTGTGGGTGGTTCGGGTGTCGTCTGAAAGCTTTTCCTGATAGGCGGAGCAAAAAGCCGGGCTCGTCCGGACGCCAGTGTTGTACCGTATCGGAAGTCGTTTTCGCGAATGGGCTAAAAGGCGCGTCTCCTCTTTCCGGACGTTGAAACGGATACGTTCGGTTTTGTTGGATTTTTTAAAATATTATCCGATCTGTGATATGTGGGCGTATCGCGAATATGGTTTTGTTTACCTATGCCAGAGATTGCCAAAGTATGGAAAATGTGTGTGGTGTCAAAATTTTTTGGTACCAGGTGAAATTGCATTTTTTGGTGTTTTTAATTTTTAAAGTGGAAATAAACGTTATAGAATATTTTATATTATTTTTAATTCTATAATATAAATAAAACGTTCTATTGTGGAAAACAACTTGCAATAATTGTAAATAATGTGTTATTATTAATAACTAGTATATGGGCCCGATGTTAATAACATCGGTTGTGAATTGATAACCATACTATTACGTAATAAAATAAAAATTAAATATACCTTTGCAAAAATATTTTATAACCGTGCCGTTGTGCCAACAATTATAGCTGTATAGCCGTAATTATAATGACCATAAAAACTAAATTTGGAGTTCGCAATTTTCGAGCTCGAGAATGATGTACCTAAATAGTGTAGCAATTATAGCCGTTATTTTAATGGGCATACAAGCTAAATTGGAATGCATTAGAACTCACGAATATTAAGTATCATATTAAAGACGTTAACTTTATACGAATAAAGATCATAATAGAATATCGAAGTCGCGAGCGTCATTCGAACAGACAGACAGACAAACAGAAATCCGTGATTATATATAGGGGATAAGGGATATTAGTGTATTATTTGCATATCGGAAATATGAATTGTGTTTGTAAACAAGAAATGCAGATAGTTTATTCTGAAACAATGGAAGAGATTTATTATATTATGGAACTAGTCCATTTCGAGTTTCAGAATTAAATTATTGTGCACACTTCACAGTGACGTCCAAACTATAATACAATAATAGCAGGATATCGAACGATATAAATCCAATGTACAAATTGGATATTCGTTTATGAACATTTCTCTTTTGATTTCGAAAAACGGAGTAAATTATTTTGAATTCGATGAAGGTGTGAGCGAAAAAAAACCGTCTGAGTTTTCGATTCGCTTTCGCGACACGTTTTAAACCCCAAGCCTGCTCCACTTTAGAAGTAATTTCGAAATGAGTTCACCGCTCGCACCGCATGCAAATCGAACAAAATAAAAGCTGAAAAAAGAAACAAAATCAATCCGCTTTTTCAGCGTGTGGTGCGAAAAAAAGAAACTTGAAAGCGTTGAAATTTTTGCGCAAAATTTCCCGCTTCCGTTCAGTTGACAGGTGTCAAACGGCAATTTTCCAAATGCGGCATGAATATACATGAACACACAAAACCCTAAAATATCGTGATTACACAAATTTTATTAATAAACACTATATTTTTCAACATATAATTTTCAAATGCAAGTAGTATCAGTAGAAAAAATTAGTGTCAAATTTGGAACGTGATTTATTTAGTATAATCGGTAGGTAGGTAGTTTAGTTTCGGCGCATATACATAGAAAGAAATAAATGCGCATGCGTGACTAGCAAATTTATCCGATCCGTACTGATTTCGATACGATAGAAAAATATTACAATTAGATGCAGAATTTTAGGGCATGCTTTCATATCTACAGTATCTAGGGAACGTATGATACTGAATGCGAATATTGTCTATAATTTTACGCGCAATCAACACATCTATACGGTGGTTCGAAACGTGTCGAACAAATATGTCGTATGTTACGTACAAACAAGTGCTAGGATGTTCACGCTTGTTTATGGCGAACCGTTTCAACAGCCACAGCAAATAAGCGGTTATGGCAAACGTGTGGGCCTCAATATCATACGTTCGCGCCATATTATAATATTCTATATTCATATGGTTAGTATGGGGTGTAATACAATATTCAAATTGGGCGCGATGTCGGGTAAATATAAATAATTTAATTGAAATGCGAATTGCGCGGGTTTGTTTGCCTACGAGAATCTTCTGTTATATGAATAAATTATTTGGGAATTATATTTGCAAATATATATTATATTATTTTTATTGTGCTTAGAGATGACTTGAGAAATTTTATATGGATATTTATGTGGTATAGAATTGATAAATCGATAAAATTTCAGAAAAAAATATATGACATTATTTGAGTTATAATATTAATTGTAATAATTGGTGAGAAAAAATATTTGGGGAAAGTCGATTTTGGACATTGAAAAGGTTTCTAACTGCATTGCGGGTTCGTTCAAATATTTGGCTAAATTTTGTCCGAAATTTTTGGGCGCCTCTTGTTTGCGTCGTCAAATAAATTAAGCTCAGGCTTAAATCGGTCTAGAATATTCCTCGGGAGGAAAAGCGGTCCTGTGCGGAAAATCGTCGGAAAATTCGCGGAACAGGCCGACGCGCCAAACCGCAATTCTAGATGATCCCGGTAATCCGTTTTGCTGGTTTCTCCAATAATCGAAAGAAAACACGCGATTTCCGGATGACATATGTCTAAATTGCGTGCTGATGTTTGCTTTTGAAAATATGGTATTTGCTCAATTAAGAATAGGGATGTATTAAGTCTGAGATTGTTAAAATTTGAGTGTGTATGGATGTGTGACTGTTAAGATCGATCTTATATTGATGATGTTATTTTTTGTACAGCATTTATATGGCAAACTTGACCTTTTATATGTCGAATTCAACCCTTTTCATATCTAATTTAAATTCAACTATAGGAAATATATTTTTAAGACCATAGTCATAATCAATGAAATATATTCAATTCTTCAATTTAAATTTAGTCAATTGGTGATTTTTACAACTTTTTAAATATTTTTTTTTTAAAGGGAAATTTAATTCTCAAATAATATGAATATTTAAAATAACTTGCTGAAATATGCAATATGAATGGCTTAGAATATCAAAAATCTAATATATTAAAAATTTATTCATCACGTATCTAGGTAGGTTTGAGAATTTTACTTTCGTAATCCTTGATAAAATAGAAAAACGAGACAGAGGTAGCATTTTCTTATGGAGATTGTTCACTCTTAAGGACGTCTGAAAGTCAATTCGACTCAAACGTGATCGTCTGTGAAACTTTTCTGTATTCGCAAATTCTCGAGATAGTATATTATTCTAGATCTTTCAAGAAAATTGTCTTTGTAATTAATAGCATAGTGTTCGAAGAAGCGTTTTATATTCTATTTTTATTCAAAATAATTTTCAGTTAAATTGAATACAATCAAATGCGTAGATTCTAGTACACATCTTATAAAACAAATTCATCGCTATTCGTATCCATATGATGAATGATAATGCAAATTTTCAATTAGGACCTTCCTCATGGTAAGTCAACATACAAAACGCCATTAGGAAACGACGGTGGACGAGATAACGACCCTCGATACTGCGTTTATATACATACTATACATCGCATAAACACTGTACACGTGTCGTCCTTTGTAAATTTAATACGGTTATCGGAAATTATCGACGTGGGACAGAATTAATAAATTACGAAGAGCGATCGCGAATTAGTTAACCGTCGCGCTGTATGAGAAAACGGTTTCGAAAGGAGATTTCTAAAATTTAATGGGATTTTCGTATAATTGATCGGTGCGAAATATTGTGAAAATATGATTTGGTTTGGTGTTGTAAAATGTTGAATATTTCGAGAACGTCGTTCAAAGCGTCCGCTTAATTGTTATTAGTTTGATTTGGTTCTTGTTTTTCTTTGAAATGAGATTTTTGTTAAATTTGAACTTGAAAATTTCGCAGAATAATGTCTGAGTTTTTTTTATCAAACGCGTTTTGGTTAATAATACATGTTTGATTTCATCGATGAAAAGATTTTTAAAAATGATGAAAATTCCGATAATAAATACAAAAAGGTTGCGAAAATCCAATAGGTATATTAAATTAAATTGAACAACTTGAATATAAATACTGAAAACATTCCAACATAATGGAAAATAATTTAATATATTTACAAAGAGATGAGGTATTGTATTGTATGAAAAATTTAATATATAATAGTTGAAAAAACCATCTTGAATTTTTAATCATGAAAATATGTTTGAAAATTTATAAAATCAGACATTATTTTTGTACTTTTTGTAAAGATAATCATAATCCTATTAAAAACGGACAGAAATAAAATATAAATTTATGAAAATAATTTTTAATTGAATAAAATTAATTTGAAAAAATCTCGTCGTTTTTACGTTTCAGTTAGTTTAGTTCATTACTAGTCTGATTATTCCATCGTAACGAACGAAAAAAAAATTCAATTTAAATCATGCACGAATAAAAAAACATTTCAAATCGGCACTCCATACAAACATTCAATAGAACGAAATCCAAACCGAATCGATTCAAACATGAAAATCCATAACAACTTCCCGTTAACACGTTAACGACGACATCCCGCGGGACCGCCTTTTGTTTGCCGCAACTCGGAAACGACAAGTCGGCCAGTTTTCCACCGAAACACACACACACACGTTTTCACACCGAGGCTGTATTATCTCCGATAACGACCCGGCTTCGGAGCGGCAGTGCTCTTCTCGTTTCCCGGCCACTTTACCGTAGGTCCCATGCTCCCGTTATCCGCTCCAGAGTGTGGGCTCGTGTGTACGTGTGCTTTGTGTGTGTGTGCGCGTCGTATATTGTGCGAAATAAATGTGCACCGTTGCTTTGTGTTCGGTGCACTGTGGGGTGTTTGTGTGTATTGCTCACAATGAGAGAGGGTATCTGCGAGGGGGGAGTAGGTTGGTTTCGGTGTTTTTGGGTGAGGTTATTTTAAAATGGTTTTGAAGATTCGATGGATCGAAAAAATTGATATGCATATTAGTTAAAGTATATTTTGTCTAACGTTTTAGTTAAAGTGTATTTGAATACACTTTATCTAGTTAAGGTTTATTT
>JAOXNN020000091.1:564426-579337 GCA_028571205.2 Hydropsyche betteni | reverse complement strand
TCAACTTGACAGATGAGTTTTGACAGTTCAGATATTTGAAAAGAATATTTGTATTAAACCATATGTGTATTTTACTTTTATATCTGATTATTGAAAAGAGATTGTTAGATTGAATTTTCCTGCATTGTTTTTTTTCCATATTTTCATATTTTCTTGGTGGGTAATTTGAATGTCAAAGTGGGTAACACAATTACCCGCGGGTAGTGGTTTGCCGACCACTGATACATGATCCTCATTATTTTTTTTAAAGTTATTCAAGCACCATTTTTATCGATATATGTAAATAAATACTTGTCATATAATCACATCATTCTCATTACAAAATTTTGACTAACTTTGGTAAAAAAATTATTTTATTTATGAATTAGTTTAATATTTAGAGATTTTTTTTAAAAAATAGAATTATTTTATTGAAATTATTGGGGGAAAATACAGAAATAAAAAAGCTTTCTCTTTTAGTCGTGTTTCCTCTTTATGTAAGAATCGTCATGTGTGGATTTTGGAAATGCGAAGCGAGTTTCAGGAGAGAATTTGCGACTTTCTTCACAAATTTGGTAGTTCACAATGAACGTACCTCAGTGGGCTGTTACGTTTGTATAATGTTGCATCGTATATTATATGAAAATATGCTCGGGAGGAAGGTCCATTGTTGTCGTACGTAGAATACGTTTGCTAGAATTTATTTTACCTGAAATTAAATTTCAAATGGGAACCGTTCAGATTTAATACAGTAGGCTGTTTCGAGAAATCTCCTTAATACGGAATGAAATTAAACAGATAATAAACCCCAAAAATTCAATACGCAATTTTTCATAATCACAATATTCAAACGCGACAAAAAAAGTATTAGAAAGTGATTGAAGTTCGCTTGAATACATAAAAACTTCAAGGAATCCTTTAAAAACCCGACTTGCGTAAAATCGAAAAAAAATTAAGCCTACTTTGGAAAATAGGGGATCTTTTATATGGGTAAACTTCGGTTTGGACCCTAATTTGCGAAAATTTCCATTTCGGTCCACGAATTGAATGCTAACTGACGCATGAATCGATCAATAAATAAATGCGGCCTGATTAACGTACACTCGAACTGGTTCATTTCCTAACATACATAACAATGTTATGTATTTATGTTAGATTCTCGAAGTTTCAAATCCTATTTAATATGGCCATAAGAATATTTCAAAAGTATAATATTTGAAACCTGTTATTGTAATGTAGCAAAACATTTCGTAATACGGATGCGTTATCAAATTTTAAACGTGAATCAAAGAACCGGATGGTATCGTCGTATTTTTCAATTTCCTGGAAATTAATTCGATTCGCAAAATTGTTTTCGCAACGTATCACATTGCAAATTCATTCTCGAATTCTCGATGAGTTCGTATTTCATTCATTTATAAGCGGATATCACCGGTGGTAGGAAAGCGTGTCGAAAGTTGCAAACGGCGGACGATTGCGTACAATGCATAGTTTACGAAGCTCAGAATACAAACGGCGTTGCATGAAATGATTCAATTATGGCGAATACCAGATTTCAAACACTGCTGAATATTCACTTAATGAAAACAAAATGATATACATCTGGTTATGGCAATGTTTCATCAATACAAAATTAAGAAGCAGTATAGAATTAGACATAATATTTAAAACGGTGACAACTTTTATTGCGATATGTATTTATAAGAATCGATTCCTTAAAATTACACATAAGAAAATACGTGTATTTTAAATTTATAGAATAATTTTGACGGTGTTATCGTTTCTAAAAAAAAAACTTTGGAGATTTTTTTGCAAACCAAGTTTTAGTTCTTTGGTGAATAAGATGGAATACCCATCCAAATTTGAAAATTTTGTCATTTTACGACATTGGAAAACGAAAATGTGATCATTGCAAAAAAAATTAAAATTGTAAGATGTAAGATTGTCTTATTATTTATATGATAAATTATGTTGTATAACTGTTTTTTGATAAAAATAAAATGTTTTTTTTTTATATTTGACCTAATGCATGAAGAAACTCAATGGGGTTCTAGAAAAATCGTTCCAAATTTTTCTCAGAAGCGATATCACCATAAAAATTAGTGGATAAATTGCAAGAAAATTTTTTTTTCAAATACAAGTATTATTTCATGTATAGTTTTAGAAACTCCGATTCGGATTATCACACTCTATATTGTATAATACTTATAATATATTTAAAAAAAAATTAAATACTAATTTTTTACTGAAACAATACTGAAATATCCAAACTATCCTATATACATCCAACTGAATTTTCTTTGTAGTCCACCAATATAAGCAAATTGTTAATAACGATTCCCAATGTCCGTCCGGCATCCATTACTTCGACAAGAAAACTTGGAAATTAAATCACCGCCGATGATAATTCACTCGAAACTGTATACGTATCGGGGATAGGGCTCTCTGCGAAAATTTTCGAAACCGAATTTATGTCTTTTTCGTTGGCCGAGTGTATTTTACGAGTTCGAAAAGTTTCGTGACGAGCCGCCTCGGGGCGACGCGAGCAGATGGTTTCCAATTTGCGGGACCTTTGCTGGAAAGTGTGCCGACTTTCGCTAAAGTCAACCCACACATGCATTCTATATAAATGTATGTTGTACGAGGGTATGTTCGTGTATTTTTGAAGTTTTGTCATTTGCGAAAAAGTCACGGACAAGTTTGATTTTCGTCGAAGCGACTTTCGGTTTTTCGTTTAAAAAACACAGGTAGCATTCTAATGAAATGCTATATATAAAAACGTAATTTGTAGGCAAATAAGATTTTTGTTCTATTTTAAATTTTCTCGTTTAAAGAAAAAAATCATTATTGATTCTAATTCAGAGTACGAAAACAATCTGAAAATTTCAATTAAGAATGAATTCAATTTCATTTGGATAGAGGAAAAAATTCAATTATACATGTAGCATAGAAAAAAAACTCAATAGTATTGTGGCGAAAAGGAAAACGTTTTCCTGGGCTAATTTAAAGCAAAAAGAGGGGGGGGGGGGGGTTTCTTTATAGAGTATTTTTTATTTTCGGGCAAAAGGAGAAAAAAGATCCACGCGAATATTCCCCAGAAGGTTAAAACGGTATTCGCGGGAATAATTTAATAAAAGTTACCTGATTAAATTTTCAAGGGGGCCGAAGAGAAGAGGTCGCCTCGTAAACGCGAATCTCAAGATCCGTACCTTGTGCCTACTTGTATTTTTTCCTTTATATTAAACAGGACTGCCTTAAAGTGGGAAAAAAGCGACAACAAATACGAATACGCATACACTGAGGCCGGGAAAAAAAACGACTCAATTACCAAGTAATAATATAACGCTACGGGAATGCGAAAAATTCCGAAACGTTTAATCGGAGAAAATTCTCCACTCGGGGAATGTAAGAGACGATGACAAAAATTTGCAATAAGACGTACTCACGCATTGCTTGTATTTTAGGGAAATGTGCAATTTACTTTTTTTCCGCTCATTATTGCTTTAAAATAATTTATTTTTCTTACACAAAACGATGAATTTTTGTAAGAGATTTCCCAACAACATATAGTTTTGGCAAAATATCGGTAAATGAGCGATAAGCTGTTATTAATTTCGGTGACCATCATTAAAAATTAAATAAAAAAGAGTGTGATTAGAAATTTTATAAACGGTAAAAAAAATTATTTATCTGTTTCATAAATAAACTATTTTTAGGCAGTATTATTAGTCAGTGAATTGAATCTAAGTGACAAATGGAATGGTTTCTAAAATAATGAACTTTTTAATATTCAAAACTCATTGAGAACCACTTTTTTAATTACATTATTTTTGGCATACACAACAAGTAACAATATCCAATTTTCCGATTGCATTTGAAAAAAAAGGCACTTTCGTCTTATGGTTAGAGTGGGCAAAAAGAGGTCCATTCACGCACATACAAATCGCCAGCTGTTAAAGCTGATTTCCAGAGAAATTTTAAAGTGCACCTGCACTATGTTAAAAATCCATAATGTTTTACACCTAAATTTGACGGCTACTGATTTTTGTGTGTGAGTGTGTCGAACAATTGCGTCATTCTAAAAAGAAAGCATCGAAAAATAGCTCAAAGCGAACCTAATCCATCCTGAACAATTTTCAATTACCTCAAACTTATCAAACTTTCACAAACATCCATCACAAGGAACGCTCTCGAAAACGGCGGACGTACGTCAAAATCTGCATCACACAAAATTCCCGGAACTCAAAGAACAAACGAGCACGCACACCACGCTCGTACTATTAATTATAATATAATAATAACCAAATCCGTACAGGCTCCTACTATCGTACAACATCTGAGAACACCCGCGCGTATGTGGGTGGCGATAATAACGTGTACACAATGGCGCCGAGGTAATAATGCGTTCTCGCAAAACAGCCGGCAGCCACCTGCCCCGAATGCTGACGGTCGTTAGCGTCCGTTAAACTAATTAATTAACGGTCGTTGCGAGGGAAACCTATCGGCGGGCTTTTATTCCGAGAAAATCGGGGATTTCTTGGCGGGAAATTGTAAGACTTTTCGCTGCTGACTCTTTGTTGCGGATAATGCGTAAGGGTTTATATTGGTTTTATTTTGTATTAAGGGTGAGGCTTTGAAAATTTGTGAGCTTGCGTAATTTATTTAGCTTAAACCATCATATGAAATCTATACAACGTTTATTGTAGGACGGAGTTTTTTGATATAGGGAAATTCAGATAAATCGGTGATACGAATAATTCTGAGATAGTTTCATTACAGAAGAATTTTTTCAAAATAGCATCAACGTATTTTCGAGAAATATACCCATTAGAAGCTTACTATTAAATAATCAAATCCATGCTGACGTATCGACGATGGTCTTAAATAATGGATTGACCAAAACTAGACGTACCAGATTTGATCATTTGTGGAAATGTCACTCAAAATTGATAAAGATGGACAACATCTAAATAAAAGTTTGATAAAAAAGAATGTAGATAATTTATGATACTTACACTTTTTAATTATTTTTTATCAGAATACAAAATAATATCAACGAGCGCATGATATCACCGAATTAACCCATACATTTTCCCACCATCAAAAAATTCAACCATTTTATTGCAACATTTGAATAAAAAATATGTATTATTGTAAAATATATTTATAAAAATATCGACATGATAAAAGTGAAATAAAATTCGATGCAACCTTCGGTCCGAATTCGCAAACGACCGAAAAAAATTAACATTAGCATATTGTTCTCGTTAAACACGCAATAAGAACGTCCGCTCACACCGCTTTTCATATTATTATTCACGCCTTTTTATTATTATTATATCGTGTGCGTTCCCTTTTTTGTACAATAAAAAATTTGCATCTTTTTCGCGAACAGGGGCGGGATGCGACTGCGAGAGGGACGCTCGGTCGCGTAGAATTTTACGCTCGGATTAATTTCGGCTCGAAGTCAACAAAAGTTTCCGACAAAATAATTCAACGAAAACCTTACGAACAAAATTACGACGGGATAATTCTTCGTTTTCGGCTTTTTACAGTCGAGATTAAGGCCGGCTGAAAAGTTGCCGAATCGCTGCTGTTTCTGTTGCTGTATGGAAAGTTTACGATTTTCGTTTGAATGAAAAGTTAGAACTTTGATTATTGGAGTGAACGTTTTTTATTGTACGTTAGTGTAAGTTTATATCGTTTAAAATTTATTATGATTTTATTTGTAAATATTTTTTTAATAATGATTATATTGTTAAATATTTTTCGTCAATCGTTTTGACAACAAAAAATATTTCGATATGATAGAAAAAAAACTTAACTTTAACTTGAAGCTTAACTTTAAGTTCGGATTAGATTTTACAAAGAATCATGTATTATAATATTTTTATATGGCAGTATTTAAAAGTTTTTAAGGGCAAGCCTCATGGAAAGTATGAAGATACAAAAATGTGTGAGCATAATATAGTGACTACTTTTATCTTCAAAATGTTAAACGAGAATACTTAAAAAAAAGATCAGTTAAACCTTATAGATCTAAAACTAGCGCAAAAGTTAAAAATTAAAATTAAGTGCTAATTAAAAAAAATTGGCAAATCGTTGTGAAAATAAGTACAATAAATACAATAATAATGAGTAGCGCCACAGGCGAATTTTTATAAAATTTCAACTATAACAACGTAAAAAAGGATAATTTTTTTGTGAAAGAGATAATTTTTCCTTATGAAGGACGAAGAATGACAGAATTTTTGAGGAAAACAAGGTTCCTAAAATAGGACAATCCTTCTTATAGGAGGACGTCTAGTTAGTCTGGTTAACATTTCCGTATTTTTTCGTGTCCACCAAGAGGCTTCACCCTTTTTAATTGCTGTTAACTAAAGTATAAAGAGAAACATTTAAAGGAGAATCAAACATAATAACTAATTAGTTTTATGAAGACAAAAATATATGACAAAGAAAATTTCATCACAAATATATTTTATCATTTTAACGAAACATCTAAAAACTCTTTGTATCAATCACAAAAATTTAACAATATCCAATAACGACTTGATACGTTTGACAAAAAACGGACAGCTCTTTTTTAAAACAGAACAAAAAAACCTCTAACATAGAAGACATAATTCTCATTCGGTGCGATATCCAACAGCGAAAAGGCATCGCGTTACGCCCGAGCGATAAACACCGACTACATTTTTGAATAATTGAGACCGGAGAGCCCATTTATAAAGAGACGAACATCCGAAGACGAAATAAATAAATAAATAAATAAAAATACATTCGCCAGGTTTACGCGGCCGAGGCAACAGGACGAGATAACAACAAAGAAATCGCAACGGGAACGGGAGACGTCGTCCCGCGCTACCATTATGTACAAAGTCGCAGAAAAAAGGGAAACGAGCGAGATTGCGACTGTTGGAGGCTGTACAGAAACGAACATCGCCATTAGCGGGCTTGTACAATGTGTACGAGTTTTTATTTTATGATGTGTGTGTTCGTCATTGTACGAAGGGGCAGGGCGAGATGGGAAATTCGAGGATTTGATTCTTTTGAGGTGGGTTTTCGTTTGGAGTGGGTGAATATTTTTGAGCGGTGGTGTATGTATATGTGTTGTGAAAGATGGCGTTATTTATTATTTGAACGAGTATTGAAATTTTAATGGTTGCATATTTTCACATATGTGATGGTTAGGTTAAAATTCAGTAAATAATATGAGGGGTTCGGCAGAAAATAAGGCTAAGCGACATTTGTCACTTTCGGGGATATTAAGAAAAACAGTTCTCAAAAAACAGTTTACGTGCATTTAGATGCAAATATAACTAAGAGTATTGTTACCTTTCGAGAGAATGTGGAATTAACACTTTTACGATGATACCATTTATTTTGCAATGTTAAGAGTTAAAGTTACTCAAAATTAGAGCGAAATTTAAAAAATAAATCTCATTTTATTATACGGTAGTCCTCGACTTACGACGTTTGCACTTACGACAATTTTTTTTTCAATTAATTATTTTTTTAAAATTGAATGATAAATTTTAAGCGGATGTGAGAAATAAGTACGGAGAAATTTAGAAGCACCAAAAAAATTCGTATTTAAAAAAAAGGCTTCTGCTTTTAATTTAATTAATCAAAGAATACAAAAATTTGTAATGATGGAGCCAAACAGAAAAAGGTTCTCAAATGTTATTTATTTATTATTTCATTATTGTATTAATTTATTATTATTATTGTAAGTAAAACTACCGAAAAAAAAAAAAATGTATAGATTCGACTTAAGACCGTAGTTCAAAAACGTATCTCTGTCATAAGTCGAGGACTACCTGTATTATATATTCATAAATTTAAAACGAAAATAATTCTTCGCAAGACACATAAAACTATACAAGATTCAATTTTTCAAAAATATAAAGTTTTTATCAGAAAACCCACGAATCGCAACAACACGAATCAGCCGAATTCCCAACAACAAATCTCATTTCTCACACGCGACACAACTCCAAACTACCTAAAGCTCATCCGACATAAAACCATTTCGCCGGATGAGACACGCGAACTAAACACGATTTAAAAAATACATCTAATCGATTGAAAATACTAAAAAAATGAATTATTATCACATTAATAGAATTGGAACGCGTTAGACTGTTTTCTCGTGTTCGTGTGGCCATGCGTCTGGAACTAATTTGCGGTTCGGCTTAATTGGCGACGGGAAACTGCGTCTCCGCAGGACGTCTACACCCACTGTGTGTACATGTGAACATTATTATATTATATTAATTGTATTTAGGTGCAAATATACGCAGATCCAGGACGAAAGCCAATTAGCCTACATAGACGTCCTAGAGCTCGCTTTGAATATATTCGCGATAGTACTTGGAATGGATTTGAGAGCGATTTGAATAGGACGTTCTTGAAAAATTTTATTTGCGAGTGTGAATGATATAAATATTATAATCTTGAACTTTGTGATTTATCAATTTTATATTATACTTTTACTTTATAGTGAAATGAGTTTTCTTGACCGTTATCAAAAATATAAAATGCTTTTGTTTTAGACAATTACGAAATATAAAAAAAAAATCATAAAAAATGTATTGGGTACTTTTAATGTTTATTGTTTCTATATTTAAATTATTGTAAAAATTATAGAATCATTTAAATGTCCATCAAATTTTATTTGAATATTTAAAGAAAATATTTGTTCTTCAGATATGATTTATATAATAAAAAAAGTTATACTCAAAAGTTTAAGAAAAATGTAATAAAAACTCATTTTATTATGTGGAAATAATTTTTTCATTTAAATACGACTCTTTATTGTGGAAATGAAATACGTTTGTTTAAAAAACTGAGGTCGTGAATTTTTCACAACCCATATTTTACGACTAGAACAATAAACTGATAAGGGACGATTTGTATAAATGTGATACTTTCGCATATATATTCGCATTTTTGATATTCGCATAATGTTCCTCCAGTTTAGCGCATGATCGCCGAAAACCAATTATTTTTTTTATAAAATCATTTTCGAATATCGAATTAAAACATTATCTAAACGTAAATCAAATTTAGCCGTTTTCATTTCCAATATCCTCAATGAACGACAAAAATTTATACCTTTCATTCAAAATATATTCATTAAATCAATTCACATCCATCGTATATCAAAGAAAAGTATGTAATTAGCAGAATTTTCATTTCGATGCGAACCCCTGTTGCCCAAAATCCAAGCTAGTTTTTGCATATGCGTATGTACTTACGCATATAGTGCTTCGTCCTCTGGAGTGATCCCGTGACGAAGGACTTTCTAATTCGTTTCGACCCGTCGTTTAAGGGTTACATCCCATGGGAGGACACGAAAAGAGGTGACGTTTTAGTGAGCCTCCGTTCCCTGTCACGCAGAGGAAATTCGACACTTTTCGTATAATTTTTAAAATATGATTAGATTATCTTATTTTTATATTTATATTTTCAAGGTATTGATCTGTGAAATTATAATATAAGGTGCGGCTGATTCTTTGTAAATATAATAATAATCAGAGCTTTTCATATAATCATTGACGTTTCCAAAATCATGAATAGGTAAGAGTGTGGAAATGAAGATAATGAAAAGGTTCGAACTTGGTGAAAAAACGTAAATAGAGCACTATTCCAGTATATTTTTATTCGTAAACATAGCAATCTCACGAAAAAAGCGTATAGCATGTAAATATATTTCTTTGAATTCTGTAATAAAATAGAACAAAAAAAAAACAGCTTGCAGCGAAGTCTATCAGATGTCCTCTACATAATAAGGCCACCAGATGCCAGAATCGCTCCGACACTTAGCCGTCTTCGTCGAGGTCAGATTCGACCTTTTCTGACCTAATTTTTTTCTCCCTCTTCCCTTTAGATTCGTTTCCCCCTATTCTCCCGTGAGAAAATTTCTCTTCGCTGTTTTATTATGTATGAACTATTTTGCATATTCATAAATTTCCCTTTACGACCGTTCCTCCGACATTGGTCTACTGGGTCGGGGAGCTAAAGGGGCTGTTTTTGGATTTCGGCTTTAATACAAGACAAGATATCTCGTGATTTAACTATAGCGTAGAGTGTGATCGATACTAGAAATTATGTTATATTTCGTATAAGAGGATGGTTGTTTTCAAGGAATTAGAATACTTAATGCCAGTCTTAGTTAAAGGTAACCGCGTTTGTCTATTGATTGTTCTATTTGTTGCTAAATTGTTTCCCGTGTTTAAATATTATGTATTTTAATAAAATATTCTACTTTTTATCAAAAAATTCTCATCAAGAAATCTTGATTGCGCGTCCTTCCTTAGAAGCTGTGGATATTGTAGGATGCTGCGAACAATATGTCGAAAACAAATCTTGTCTACCAATTTTTAGCGAGGTCGGTAGTATGAGAAAGTGAGTCAAAACTTTCGACGAGTTTTCATAAATTTCGTTCGACTTTCGACTAAATTTGTTCGACGAACTATTCGCAAAGCGTAAGATTGATCGCTGTGTCGACAAGAATGTTTTTTTCTCATAAAATTACTTTTAAGTTCAAAGCCTAAGTAATTAGTTTAAAGACTGCCAAAAGTGGATTCGTTATTGGTGAAATTATATGAGTTCAATTTGTCATTTGATGAATAGAAACTATTATGTTAATTGGAACGTGCTGTTACTTCTAACCTTATTATCCTTATGTCATATAACAAATTATACGTTTGTAAATAATATACTCATGAGAAATCATGTATGCTCAATGCATTACGTTTCCAAGTTAGCAAAAGCTAATTTGAGTTTTTGATTTATGCAAACTCGGGAGCTTATTTACGACCCGCACCGTATCGTTTGATTATGAATATGAGGATTGTATATATATTTATTTTTTCTAAACAAAATAAAATTTTCTACGAAGTTAGTTGTGTTTTAGTATGCAAAAGCGATAAATTAAAATTAATTTCAGCACTGAAAAAGGTATTTGAAAATAAATCATAGTTAGATAATCAATTCAAGAATGACACGCGCCGACTTACTTTTTATAATTGATAGTATTATCTACTGAGAATAAATTGTTGTTATGATTCACTTAAAATCGTCATTTTACTACGATTATTATGATTTGAAACATGGAATGGATCCATAATCCATGTTAAGGTATTTTTTTTAAATTATTTCTTTTATTTCACATTAGAAATTTCGTATGACAATAGAATTGATTATTGAAAAATAAACACATCATAAAATCAGTGAATCATAATATAATACATAAGACGGAACTACAGACGCGTGTTTCGATATCGATCAAAAGCGAAAATTTTACCACCACAAAATATATTATGTGGAAACAAGTGAAAGCTATAAATCTGTATATAAACGAATGACGAGTTCATAAATCGTTTAGTTTCCTTTTGTTAGTGACAGCATGATTTGTCGTTGTTGTTAATTCGCAAGTACAATTGTAATAACAGGTGAGTTTCCATCGACATTTTTGATTTATTAGCGTACACAATTATGAAAAAATCTAATAAATAATATTTATTTTCAGACATGGCCGTCGTTTTGAGGTTAACTTTTCTGTTCGTGCTTATTGCCGTTGTGGTATCAGTATCCACCAAACCTGAAGAGAAAGGAGTACAAGTGGAAGATGAACAAGACGATTTTCCATCTGACGAATCCGTGAGAGTCGAAGGGGACGATGAAAGTGAAGAAGATCGTCTCCACAAAAAGAAAAAGAAGCCTCATCATAGTTTGGCTGGATTTTTGGCGAATTTAATCAAGACGAAACCACTTAAAAAACCCGACCACGACCCTAAAAAAGTCGACATTGTCAAGAAAACGAAAGTAATTGAAGTGACTAGGCGTCTTGTTGTTAATCCAGTTTGTATGACTGTCGTTGGAAAGAAGCCTGATTGTTCGTCTCATGCGGGTTCCAAATCAAACGATGATGAAGGACTCTTTTATATTGAATCTACAGTGGCTCCAAAAATTGGTGACTTAATTTTGAACGATGAAGACGAAGAAGATCAAATCGCCATGTCCAGGTCTGCTAGATATTTGAGTTTCGATTCTACCCCAGAGATTGCTGAAGTGAAATCGTCTATTGATGAAGGAGAAATTGAAGAATTGAGTGAAGACGATGAAGAAGTTTCTGTGGATGAAATGGGAAGATTCATCTTCCACAAACATCCGAAAAAGGCGACTTCCATTCATACTGTTTACGTAACGAAAGTGCAAAAAGTCGTAGATCACAAAGTGACTGCTACTCTTTCAGTATCTAATTGTATTCCAGCCAATGTAGATATACCTTTGTGTCCTGAAAAACCAGAAATTCAAAGGCCAATCAAATTATGGAAAGAAGAAGATACTAAAGAGATGGGTGTAACTGAAAAGAACATTGAGGAAGTTACAGAAACTGTAGAATAAAATGTTATTTTATAAATCTCAAATTTAAGTTAATAATGTATTTTAATAATTAATAAATTATTTATTTTATTTTATTGACGTATTTTATTATATAGATTTAAGGTATTGAAATTAAAAAAAATGAACGTATGATTTTTTGAAAAGCGTTTCATTTTGATTCCTAGAAACGACTGAACGACTGAAACGACATTTTTACTGAAAAGAAAACTCAGATGTAATGGCAGATAGCGCGAAGGTTTTTAACAGGAAAAAGTTAATCTAATTAAAACATTTTTCACCATGTTATTTTTAGAAAATCCGCATAGAAATTACAACATTGAAGAAAAATCGATAAGCGAAAGTGGAATATATTTAAGAGCTTTAAAAATTCAACAGAGGTAATCAATCATTGGACATCGTTAATAAATTGCATTAATTAAGCGGTCTTTTCGTGGAATAATCGGATTTTGCTACCTAAATTTTTATCAATTACGTTCAGACAGGGTCTTTATGCTAATCGCTGACAATAATTCAGGTTAATGACTATCCTCGAGGGTTATAATAGGACTATTCACCTACCGAAAGAGAGCAAACTGGTTAAAGTGTAAAAAAGAAAAAAGAATCGATACCGATCTATTTTTTTAATTTAAATTTATGGGTTCTATGAACCTATGTAGTTTTTTAATATTGAAAATTGCAAAACTTTAAAACCAAGGAAAATGGAGATACGCCACTTTTAAATATAACATAACGGCTCATATTATATTTATAAAGTCGAAAAAGTATTTATCTCTTAATTTTTCATATAATATATAGTAAATAAGAGTCGAATTTATATTTTGCTATCACCTTTTCCATCTGCAAATAATGAAACGTTTTGCTTACATTTTTGCGTGTTTGTATGTGGAAAATATCAAATATTTTTCAGTAAAAATAATGGAAAAAGTTTTCATATTTTCGCGGTGGCGCAGTTACGTACAAGTAATAATGTTCACCGAGCATAATAATTTACGACACGAATTAAGGAATGAAAAATCTTCTTCGGCAAGTACACACACACGCACGTACAATTAAATAGGCGATTCAAAAGGAAAATTGCGTCTCCAATTGTAAATTCTCCCCTCCGTTCAATTCTTTATGCTTTTTTCTAAGACTCTTAATAAACTCGACAATGGATATTTTCTGCGGGGATACGGAGAAGTTTTTAATTCGCAAACTCTCGCCCTCATCCATTACGCGCCTTTTTCAAAAAGCGCTCTGATTCGATTCCTTTCATTGAAAATAAATAAGGGAAAGTTTCCATTCGTAAATAAATAAAGAGCGACGAAACAGAGCGGTTTTAATTGTGATCAAATATTAAACGTTGCGGTCGAAGATGCGACTTAACATTGAATTTTTTATACACCTAAACTTCCAAGTAGAGAAGATTGCTTTTGAATTGCTTATGTAAGATAATCGATTTTGCACTCTTTCACCAAATTAACTATCCTTTCAGAAAATAATACCGTTTAAAACTTGCCAGGGAAAATTTCTTTGAATGAACTAAAAAGCACGATGAAGACAGTCGAACGGGAAACTTCGCAGATGCATGTAATCAAGCCTTTATTCTTGTAAAACATCGGAGGATAATTACCGAAGCAATTAAGGTCGTATGAACGTTTGCAGCTGTCGGCAGTTGGTAACGGAATGATTCGCCATTTTTGCGCGGCTGCAGTGCTACCACACACATTGACGCGTCGCTTGAAGAAGACAGATAATCCCGCAACAAATGCTCGATTAATCAATCAAGATTCCATTCTTGGCAGAAATAACTAAACGCTTGGATTCTGGATCGTAAATACAGATATATAGTGGATTGAACAGTATCGATTGAACCCGATTCAATGCTTAAAAAATTCATATATTTTTTTATTGTGTGATTGTTTTATAAAAAAATAATGAATTGATTGCTGCTAACTATCTTTTTTATGACACTAAAACTCTTTCATCAATGATGTATTTTGTTGTTAATTTAACGAAAATATTATATCTTTAACTTTAAATATAATATTAAATTAAAATCTTATTAATATAATATTCAAACAGATTGCGATTTGACCCAATTCCACAAAAGTACGCCGATAGCACGTAACCTTCCGTCAGTACGTTGGACCCAGATATTAAATTTGAGGATTCAACCGCTACGTGCCATGACCGATTGTGTCGGAATCAGACAATGTGGCAAGAATGTGCACGTTGGCAGCACTGTCGACGCACAAAATGTCGGTCATCGTCTGCTGGAGCTTTTCTATTGTTCGCTTATCTGTGCGCGTTTCGTTCAGGTGGATTGGATCAAATTGTTTTTTGGAGAAAATGATTTGTTTAGATGAATGAGATTTTTTATTGAAATGCAATTTTTCGAGTTTTGAATTTGACAGTTGTGTCGTTGGAAATTTTGATTAATGTATTTTTGTATATTCGATGTATAAAAAGTTTATAAAAGATTGAGTTATAAAAGTTTTCATAGAACTATTTTAAATTGATTGGAGTTTGATAG
>JAOXNN020000091.1:532176-542855 GCA_028571205.2 Hydropsyche betteni | reverse complement strand
TTGCTCGAAATTGATGTCACTCATTTTTAGAACACGATGAAAAAAACCGTTTCACAAAAATAAACGCTACGGACTAAAAAATGACTCGAGCGAGATCAAACTCGTACCGAAGGTAGATCACATGTTCCCCTACCTCCCCTCCAAGCCCAGCGCCTCCAACGTTGCCAGATCCAATGCGACGTTGCCAGTCTCATTACTTAATTTACACAGTAGTATATGTCACAAACAAATAACAAATGAACTATTTTGATTTTATTAATTAAATATTAAATATTCAAATTGGGTACGGGCATCGATTTTAAAATAAACACGTACACATCCCGATGTTATTAACATCGGGCCTATATACTAGTATAACATATTACAGCAACGATTAAACAACAACATTCAAAGAAAGCGATTTAAACTCGCAATCAACGCCTCCGACTGAAAATTTCCCTGAATTTTCTTTTCATCTCGCGACGAAAGTTCGACGATTCCGAAAGTTGCGTACCTTATCAAGGTATATAGAAATTTTACGGCACGAATTTCACGACACCATATATCTCAAGGAGGCTTGTTTGCTCCGTACACTCGTCCGTGTTTACACGCATCGTGCTCAACGACGCGCGCGTTATTATACGACACGTTATATACGTGATATCGGGATACGTGACGTATACGTGTTGTATGTGGGCGAGGGGGAAAACGATCGGAAAGTGTCGATGTCGATGTTTTGTTGGCGTTATGTATGCTAATCTTTAATATGCGAGAATATGATGTCGCACGGTTTGCTCGCCGAAATTGGTTTCCGTGTATGGGAGTCGGCGTTGTTTATTGTTGGGAAGTCAAATCGTCATGCGTGGATTATGTTTGTTGTCAAGATGAGGTTTTTATGATGTTATTTGACGTCTAGGCGTTTTCATTAAGGGAAGGTGTCTCTCGAGGATTTTGATGTGGCATGGTTCATTCGCTGAAATTGATTTTTGGGTAAAATAGGGGTTTATCGTCTTAAATTTATATGAAAGTGAGTTGTTGGCATCGATTGATTTTGCGTCTCTATCACTGTTCAATAAAAATTTGTGTTTTTGTATAGTATCATAATCAACACGAATTAAAAAATAACTGTCTATTCCTTGGTTATATTTATATAGAGAGAAGAGTTAATCACAATTAATACATCTCATCATATTATATTTTTAATCAGACTTATCATAGAATAGTTTAATTAGCACTTAAATTATAAACTAATATCGCAAAATCTCTGACATCTTTGTTTTTTATGATGTTTAAACATAAAATTTCAGTTGAAGGTATAATTTTCGTCGAAATTTATTGTGTCTGCCATTTGTTGCATGTTTGAGATTAAGAAATTAAACTTAACCAACGGCAATGGCAGAGATACTAGACCAATCAATAGCGCCAACTCATTTTTGTATAAATATACACTCTAAAATCCTATTTAAGCGATTTTCGTGTTCAGCAAACAACGTTTAAGTTACCTTCGTTGATTAATGAAAACTAGCACATAACATATTATTTCTCTCGAGTCAGCTTCAATTAATTCGACGTTATTAAATATTGAGAATCGATAACAATACGAACGATAATTTCCACCGCGTACACAATCACATCGATGAGACTATGCTTGTTCGGTTCCTTTGATATTTCAGCTGATCAATATATTATTTGTGTACGCACAAAAGGGAAATGTTATAACGCTTTGTGAACGGTATGATTTCGGATTTAATTCGCGATGTTCGGCGATTTATTAGAACGACAAGTCCCATTATGTCGGTCGACGTTGGCTCAATTCATTAATGCGAATCCGCTGAATGGATTTTCGGACTCGACAAATTTCTTTGGACTTGCAAAGCGCAATGATTAAACGCCTTTATATCGCTATATAAGTGGAATTTTGCAAATATATTTACCCGAAAATAATGAATTTTGTTTCTGTCATGATTCAACGTTTCAGATTGTGTACACGAACGCAAATTTCATCAAACGAATTTCGCAATTTTATCATAGGTTGTTCGAAAAGTAACATCTGATTTTTTTTAAGTAATATTTATTTTACATGAAAAAAAAACCATGTTCAATAAAACCAAGTATAATACTTTTTTGTATTTTGACTTTTGACTTTTTTTAAATTTGATAAGTTTTGGATTATCTTGGATTTGGATTTGGATTATGGATATCATGAAATAACAGTTTATTCGTCATCTTTATTTCATAAAATATTACTAATTCAGATATGTTTGAGTATGCTGATACTATTCAACATAATAAACAATTCATTATTTGAAAAATGATCTGAAAACGGTAATATTATAATAGATCGTTGAAAAATAATCTTGATTACAATAAAAGCAATTGTAGTGTTGTTAGGATTATTGAAAAATGGTTTGAAATCTAAAAAATTTAGTCAGCCCATGGTGCAGCGGTATGTTGTTGGAACTAAAAATCGTAATGATGATATTTCAAGCTGCGGGTATGGCTAGAGTATGATTCCGTTTTTAACATCTACTCGATCGTCTCAAATTTGGTATTTAGCCATTTGACTCGAAAATGAGAGTTAAAATATAATATCTCGTTAATGAGTTGATTCCAAAAAATGGTTGCGATTACAAACCCCATCTATTGGTCGTCAAACAAATTATAATATAATGTATTATACTATAATCGGACACGAAAGAAAAAAATCTAAAAATTGTTTAAGAAATAAATAAAAAATAGTATTGAAAATATCTTTATTTTATCGTTGTGCCACAAAATTTAATATAAAATTTTATACATATAAGAATACTTAGCTTCATCAAACATGAATTTTATTAATATCAAAAGACCAGTTTTTGAATATAAAAAAAATAAAACCATAACTTTTCGAACACCCAATAGTTCCAACCGCTTTATCTCGACTCATGAGCCATTTACTAATTCAAACGTAAAACTCCGCGCTCCGAACTACACCGACCATTTAAATATCAAACGCAAATACGATCTCGATAAACACATTCGACACGAAGCCACCCCGAAACACCCCCCCATTAATTTGTATCGAGCGAACGGCAATTCCACGGGTCCCGAAGATGGGTCCTCCGGATAGGGCAATGGCGATAAGGACATCCACCATCACTACGCCGCAGAAATACGGCGTCAGCCGAAACAAATAACGCGGTTCCTGATATCGTAAGCGACCGCAATTCTGCCGAAATTCGTGTGTCGTCCTCCGCATGACGTGGAAATTCCCGGGTGGGCCGTAGGCTAATTGGAGTGTCGTCGGATGTGTGGATTTTGGCGGGACGGTCGTATGGTGAGGTTATGGTATTGTGTGTTGATTGGTTATTGGTGTGTGTTTGGGTTGTTGGCGGTTTCGGTTGTGTGTAGTGAATTTTTGTTTGAACGGTTCTTCGGTGTATTGTGTGCGTAAGGCCAGGCGCCCACTGCGATTCGTAGTCGTAGCGATCGTTTAATCGCGAAAATGGAATGCATTGTTTTAGGTGAAAGTGCGTCTATATACCATATAGACGCAATTCAACCTAAAACAATGCTTTCCATTTTTGCGACTAAACGATCGCCACGACTACAAATCGCAGTGGGCGCCTGGCCTTAAACTCAGTATTTTGACTGATAGGTATGATTTTATGAATTGTGCAACCAAGGCAACTAAATTCAACAAACGACAAATTTTCAACTCTGCGTATTGATTTTTTTTCATCTTAAATTAGCATCAGATCAAGTTGTAAAATGATTTTGATGATACAAAAACCTTTTGACAAAAAATACATATACATGCCGATTTTCATGGTGATCGGTCGAACAGTGTTGGAGTGAAACGCCTTCAAACAAATATATATACAAACAAACATTCATTTTTATATATATAGATGAAGAATCATTAATACCGTAATTTTTTTTAAGATTTAGTATCCTTTTGTTTGAGGAAAAATGAAATGAAATACATATAATATTTCGAGTTCAACACGTTAAACAAAACCGAACTATTACATAAAAAAAAGTCATTCAAACAATTTTATTTATGTTTTCAGATGAAAATGTATGGGTTTAATTACAGATAATTTATAAATGGACGCTTTAACGATCTGAACATGTAATTCAGACAGTTTTAATTTTAATTAACGTCTCCAAAGCAAATATTATCATTGGACTACACGCGTAAAGCTCGATTCGCTTTTACGTGCGCCCACGTGATATTTGCAGTGCTTTTCACATACAAACATGTCTACAATGCATTCGTAATTTGCCCGTATATTTTTCTCAGTAGTCGATTTCCCTCGGCAATTTACATGCACAGAGAGAAACACGCAGTGTGTATTTTTCTTTCGTTTTGTCTTCCCGAGCTTATTTTAGACGCGAGCTTTTTCCTCTTCGACGTCCTCCTATTGTGAATTTATTCGTTTAATAAAAGGCAGATGTTGGTATTATACGGGACTAACGGGGAAAAATTTTATTTGGAAAAATTTGCATCGTATTATTTTTATTATTATATTTCGGTTATATTTATTGTGGTCTGTAATTTCGTTCAATCGTATTATTGGTTATGGAAAACGATGACGACTGTTACATATTGAACGATTTAACTTTTACCTGTCGTGAAGTTTTCGATCGAAGTTTTTTGTTCGTTCTTCTGTGAAGTTGGTTGTCTACTTTTGAAATCCGATATGTTTTATATCGCCATATTTGCATTATATAATAATAAATTTTGATGTATTACATTAGAAAAATATTTTGCTCGAAAATTATCTAAAATTTGGTAGCGTCTTGTTGCAATATGAAATTATTGTTATTTTATTTATATATTCAAATCACGAAATACTTACTCTTTGTGAAATTTCTGCAATTTTCTTTAGTTTTATCTGAATATAACATTTACGACCGCGCGCATAAAAAGAAAATTGCATTAACACCAAATGTTTCAGAATACTAAAACAAAAACAAAGGAAAATTTACTCATACATATGTACATGTATAACATATATAATATTATACTTAGTGTTTACTATAATAAAATAAAATATACTAATTAGAACGTGTATATATATTGTAATATAATATATATTTTCATTATCGAATATTTTTTAAACTTACTTGAGCTATTCAACTTTCTAAATTTTTCAACCTAATGAAACGCAATAATTTCTATTTGTAACTGAATAAAGTTCGAACACTTAAAAAATCTTTGAATACTTTTCTCTTTTACTGCAAAAATAAAGTATTATATTAACCTCGAAATTTATACAAATCAATTTAACACAGTTCAATGAAGCACATCAACAACATTTTCAACGAATATAAGTCAAATACTTTAATATTTGAACGAATCACTCTTCAGTTTTTGTTGAAGCATCAAAGCGTGAATTTGCATGAGAATGGTGCAAAATTTTATCCATTTCGCCCAATTTTAATGGATCGATCATTTCCATAGATTCGGCCGAAAAACCCACAACAAATAGCGGCTTTCTATCAAATGATACAGCGATATTTAAACCGATCGCGAAAACCCGGTGCAAATGTGAAACCGCGAAATAATTTATAATTACTGACATGCGGTATTGCACGTCTGAAAAATTGGCCTGTAAATTTATGGTCGGAGGTTTCCAGTTTGTCGGATATCCGAAACCTGATTATTTATGTGATGTTAACGTATATTATTATATGCAGTTCATATAGTGTGTATTTTATAAAGCCTTTTTTATATATTATTGAAAGTTTAGGGTTTTTTTTTATTATCATGTTTTGTTTTAAACTAATATGCAATTATACGCACGTATTGATCGTTCCACAAATTATAATACTTAATTTCAAGGATCAGGATTAAGTTATTGATATATTTTATATAATAATTGCGTATTATATTTAAATTAACATTGAAAATCAGTCATTTTTTTCGTGAAAATCATTGATTGCGGTTTTGAGTCTTTCAGCAACGCTTTCAATATCAAATGGCGTATGAAAGCGTTTGCGGTTTATTACCCAAACACGTCTCTCTTGTTTTCTCTTCAGTCTTTAGCAAGAAAAAAAAGGTCGTAGAGGAAAAAAATATAAATAAAAGGAAAGAAAAACTTAATAACGAAGAGGGTGGCTTCGCACCATCTCATCCCCGTGCTAGACTTTTACTCTTTTACAGGGTGATTTTTTTATTTTTTCCAGCTCTCGGGGTCTTGTTTACGTGCTGTTCAGCTGAAATTTGTCGTTCTAGCGTATTTATCGCATCCGTTTCGTGAATTTTCATTATTATTTTTTCGATAAAATAATTCAATTTTGGATAGTTTCGCTGTCGTTTGGTTCGGAAAAAAACAGTTTTCGAGTTTAATTTTTTTTTATCGCGCAATGGGTCATAAATGTAACGCTATAAAAATTGATACAAATTTGCGAATAAAGTTTTTTCCGCAATAAATTTTTATTGAAATATTATCAGCGTAACGCTAGTGGATATTTTAATTTTATTGATAAAAATAACACAATTTTACGACGCGCTTATTTGGAGTTAGAATAACGTAACAATGACATTTTTGACAGTTTTTTATTTGCATATTTTTTAAATTATTTATGTTTTTTTGAAAATAATAATTTATTGTTTGAAGTTGAGCGAAATTTTATTATATTTTGATATAAAAATTTAGAAAATATGATTTTTAATATTCAATTTTTCATGATCTATTATACTTTCATATTATATAATACTAGCGTAGTACCCGACTTTGCTCGGGACTCGGCGTTTTAAATCAAATTATTTTTTATATGGTGATCGGTCGAACGATATATGGGTGGGGAAATTTTTCTGCAAACCGTCCCGTTTTGGGTGCTGGGAAATATGGTCACTCTACTTTGATGATACAAAAGTCTTCTCCACAAAAAATACATATACATGCCAATTTTCATGGCGATTGGTGGAACGGTGTTGGAGTAATACGGCAACAAACAAATATGCAAATACACAAACATCCATTTTTATATATAACTAGTATATAGGCCCGATGTTAATAACATCGGCTGTGGTTTTGTTAAGAAACCGAAAACGATAAAATGTGAAAACCTGATTGTGTGAACTCGAAATGTGTACCCGGTTTGAATATTTAATGTATAATTAATAAAACCAGTTCATTTTTTCATCATCATCATCATCATCATCTTCATCAAGTTGCGAGCGTCATCGAACAGACGAACAAACAGAAATCCGCCATTATATATAGGGGATATGGGATGAATTGATAACCATACTATTACATAATAAAATAAAAATTGACTATATTTATGCAAAATTATTTATAACCATGTTGTTGCGTGATGTAATAAAACAAAAATTGAATAATATATGCAAACATATTTTATAACCGTGCCCTTGCGAAATGTCTCCAGAATATAAGAGTCGCGAGCGTCATCGACACAGATACACAGACAGACAGACCCATAGACACACGGACAGACAGACACACAGATATCCGCTATTATATATAGGGGATATGTAGATAATATATTCTAAATACATATTAGATTTTTTTAAATTGTATAATTAAAATTACATTTAAAACGATAATGATAATCAATCACACTTTAAATTCCTCAAATAATCTCACATAAGTCGCAAAAGCGTTAAAATTATCCAACTCCGACCCATCCACAACAAACGGCCATCGTTTAATTTAATAACAATACAAAAACGAATTGTTCAAGCAACAATAGAGCCACTTCTCAAGTATATTTTATTACGGTAGATCTACCCGAAAAGCCTTTTGCCGAGAACACTTGAGGAGACGCCGTTCTTCACGTTATCTGACTGCCGCTAGGGTTACGTGCCATATAAATGAGGCGCAATTTTACAGACTTCCCATACGCTCACATATGTTTGTGTATCCATATGTTTACGTGCGTGAATATAAGAAAGCATGCGCGTTTCTTATATTGTGATATATAAACATTGCCGTCTGATGTGTAGTAGCTGAAATTACAGGAACCGGAGGGAAATTGCCGAAAAGGTCTCGCGTTGCCAAGGTATGAAAACGCGCATATTTCCGAGTCACTTAATTGCAAATTTATCATTTGGATGTAGGAAAAAATGAATATAAAAATGTAGTAAAAGATTTTTAAATTATATTTTTAAGGTTTATGTGTTTTTTTTTATTATTTTTTGCGTTCGGTTGATTTTTTATCTCGTATGATCTACTTGAACTTTTGTTATCGTCATAATTTTTTTAAAAATATATAATCATATTCAAATAGACTAGATTCATTCAAATGAGATAATTTGAAACGGTTGATTTCTTACGTTTGGATCGTTAAAATTTTCACTTTTCTTTTATACGAAATAACAAAAAAAAATTCCGAACATTCATTTGTATAAAAAAAATTTCAACCTTTGTTAAACATTATAAAGAGATAATAATGATAAAAGACCATTGAAGAATAAAACCTTCCATTTACATTGAAAATTCCGAAATTCACACGACTATATCCAATAAAACTGTATCAAAAATTCAGTATATTATACAAATTTTCGTAATAATTCGATTCACATTGCATTTTGCATTTATAACGAATTCAGCACACACCCAAGTGGTTTTTAATTGACTACATTTTCAGGTCGAGTTATATTATTTCAGCACATACCAGCTTAATAACACATGACATGAAGCTACTCGCTGGTTTGCGAAAGCGAAAGATCGCAAGTGCCTCGACATTTCACAAACGTTTTCGGCAAACAGTGGGATGTTCCTTTTAAGATGATTACTGTTAAGTAACGAGATCGTTTGTTTTTCCCCTTCAGAACTTATTTGCGTGTATATCCGTTTGGATGTAATATACGTTCCGACGCGTTTTAATTTTGCCCCGTGCGCTTTATATTTATCGTTATTTGCAATTCGCGGGAAAAAATTTGATTTACATACGCTCAAAAAACTGCTCTCTCGGTATTCCTATCGTTTTGTATATTTATGTATCGATTTCGTATCAACGGTGAATTTTCAGGCCTCCGAATAAGCGATGTCGATCCGAACAAATATATTTTGAATAATTTTTGAATTTATTATTATGAAACGCGTGCGATTTTGATATGAGATTATATCTTTTGGGATCGATTTTCTCGTCTCACATAAAATACGCATAAAATTTTCGAATACAAATTCAATGATACAAATCGTTCCTTGATGATACTCATGCGTAATATATAAATTCTTATATTGGATTTCTCGGAAAAAATAAGAGCATATTCCTTCGGTTCCATAAAATATTCAAATAACGTTCAAAAATTTCAGAAAAACGTGTTGATAATTAAAAGACATGATGTATATGCGATTTTGATAATTACAATAAACAGATGGATGAATGGATGAATTGAAAAAAAAATCGAAATAAAACAAAAGCGGGTGTACTTTTCGCATTTTCGCAAAATGCGATAACTCATTTGACGCGGTTTGTCGCACGCAGTTCGCTCGTAAATCATTTTTCCCGGCCGGCGGAAAATTTCACTTTTTCCCGCAAGAGATTTCCCGAAAGGACCCTCTGCAAAAATTTTCGTATGTTTCTTGAAACCATTTCAGTTTTTTATTTATAATCTCAAAATAAATCGCTCATTGGTTTCGATCGAAATCGCGAACAAAATACTTCTAAGATTTATCATAGAAAACTTCACACATGTACTAATTATTAATTAATAAAAATATATATTTAATAAATTAATTAATAATTAATTTTCTATGATCGAATTTAATTTCTGAAATGTTAATAAATGAAAACAGACAAGTATTTTTATTCAGAATTCATTAGATACTACGAGTCAGATTTGTCAACCGAATGAAAACCGCTGAAATAAAATATAATTCGACGGGCAAAAAGTACACTTAGCATAAAAACATATTTTTCAGCACCTGGAAAACGAACACATAAAACGTGGTAAAAAGCGTGTCGACAATGGCTTTACTGGCGGTTTCGCAGTGATTCGGAAGGTTGTGCCCCCGGGGCGCTCCGCCCCCGTTCAATCATCATCAATCAGATCATCGAAATGTCTCGTCGCCCCGTCGAAGCCTCTTTTCGAGGGGCGAATGCGGGAAAAGCAGACAGACTCCAGAAAAATAGGGGAAAAAAGGATTTTTTGGGGACGAAAGCGCTGAATCGTTTTCTGCGCTATCGTATTTCTAACGAACGAGCTTTGAGTCTGCGACAGGGTGGACTGAAAAATGCACGACGATGTGTCAAAGTCTTGTTTTGCTGTATGAAAAGATTTTATATAAATTTATCATATTTTCAGGTTAATATATTAAAAAATATGCCATCAATCATTATTTTTAATCTTTCCTATTTGTCTATGGGTATAAAATTGAGCACCTATGAGTGAGGATGATAAATTTTCCAAACGTTGCTGCGCATAATATAATACTGTTTAATACGCTAATTTATTTCTATAGAATTTAAAAGTACTTTATTTGAAGTATAAATTTCTCATTAAAATTGATGTTTTCGATATTGAAAATAGCTTTATGGAAAATTAATTTCATTTTATTTTCGGTCAAAAATTTTCTTATCATTATAACTCAACGTTATTATAAATTGTTTATTATAATTATAAAATTAATATAAACAGCTTTTACTCTCCAAATTAAATTTTTAACAAATCGGAATCAACCAATGGAAAATATGGCTAAAACCATTGCCTAATTAGTGCATTATTTTTCATTTTGATT
>JAOXNN020000091.1:492294-516290 GCA_028571205.2 Hydropsyche betteni | reverse complement strand
TTTTGATTTTATTAATTAAATATTAAATATTCAAATCGGGTACACATTTCGGGTTCACACAATCGGGTTTTCACATTCGATCGTTTTGCTTCTTAACAAAACCACAGCCGATGTTATTAACATCGGGCCTATTTACTATAACGGCCATAATCTTTGTAATTTTTATTTTATTACGCAATAGTATGGTTATAAATTCACAGCCGATGCTATCATTATCGGGCCTATACATTATCCTCTATATATAACAAACGGACATCGAATTTTCGCAAAGGAACGGTTATAAAATATTTTTGCATAGATTTATTTTCTTTATATATAATTACGTAATTCACAGACGATGTTATTAACATCGAGTCTATATACTAGTGATCAACAAGCGGAAAACGATATATTGAAAGGTTTATATAAAAAAAATAATAAAATGACGATATTAAAATATTTTCTTCCGATGAAAATGTATGATTGATAAATAAGATGAGAGCATATTAAAATAATTGTTGTGATAAAATCTGTACACGTGTAATAAATTGTATGAAGACATTAATTGCGCTAGTATAATTACCGAAAGCTCGAGCGGAGATTTATGATGATATGTAACATGGATTTTCGATCCACAAATATAGCAACAATGTCAAATTAATTGTTTCAGTAATGAATCTGACTTGTGCAAAGATTACATGGTTATTTTAATTGGTCGTTAGTGATGTTGAAATATTTAATAATTTAAACATTCAAATTAATCGAAATTTATAAATCAAAATAGATTTGATTGTCATGAAAGTGTTAAAGCTTTTATTTTTTCAATACAGGCGGATCTCGACTTTCGCACATGATTGGTTCTTGAAAACGTGGGCGAAAGTTAAATGTTCGGAAGTAGAGGGATGTAAAAAAAAAAACACCAAAAATTGGTATTTTAAATTTTTATTTTTCAAAAATTACAATTATCGCCAAAAAATCTAAAAGAACGATTTTTCCAAAATGTGCGAAATAGCGAATTGTGCGAAAGTCGAAAGAGCGAATGTTGAGGTCCACCTGTACTTATATTATAATATACAAGACGAATTTCAAAATTTGCAAAAATTTTATGCAAATTCATCAAACACCATAGAAAAATACATAAATTATGAAAACTTTGATGTGTTATGAAATTTCCGAATCTCTAACTTTCAGAATATTATAATTTGTGATTCGAATATAGAAAATTACATAAATTTTCAACGGAAAATAAAACAAAATTTTCAAGAAAATTTTTTCACCATTCACATTACAGAATCCATACGAAAAAATAATCAAAAAATAAAACACGTATTTCATCACCGCCGCGAACTTCCCGAACAAAACTTCGAAAGAACCGATTAAAATTCAAAAAAACTCCAAACACAAAAGCACCCCATCGACCCGACAATCGAAACACCATCGACAAGAGCCACTACAACCGACACTAGTTTCCCGAACCGACTTCGGCGAAAACTTTCAGCATTGCCCCGAAACACGCGACTGCCCCGCCAAAGGACGAGACAGAAAGGGGCCATTGTGCCCTGCGAGTTACACGAGCCTTTTTCAAAGGACGCCGCGTTTTTAATGTCCTGGGGAATTTCGGTCGCGTGTCCGACGCGCCGATTCAACAAACTCGAACAACAGTGCGGCGGACAAAGCGCTTTCTTTCTGGAAAGGACCGAATTAGCATAAAGGTCGCACGAAATGCAAGTTTCCCGGTAGACAATGGCGCACCCTCTCACCTCTAATTTATTGCGGATTCGAGAAATTTCGCGTTTCGCGAAACGGGTGTAGGTTGCGGCGGCGAAATTAATGTGTCTCTGTGCGGCGAGGGGCTAATTTATTATTTTGATGTGTTTGCGCGTTCGAAGCGATGATTTTCGAGATTCGAAATGTGCGCGTATCTCATACTTTGCTATAGTGCCATAAGGAAAATGAAGTGTGTTGTATAAAAACAAAAAAATTATCGGTTTTCCAAGTAATATGTGGAGTGATCGGTAATAAGACATCGTGAGTCGATAGGAGGTTATAAATAATCAAGTGTTATCCTAAAACGGTAAAAAAAATCTATATACACTTATAATTTACCGTATTTTATTTATCGGTAATCTGGTATTTTTAAAATTATTAACAGTTAACCGATAAATTAAATTTTTTAAACGAAAAACGAGGAAAAAACGTAAACCTAAGCAACCCCAAATTTTTCAAAAATACTCAAAGCGCAATGAAATAAACAGCTTGTACTCATAAAAAAGATAATATCTATGTTTTTATTATTATTATTATTTATCGGTAAATTACCATGGTATTATTAGGGATATTTCAGTGGTAAACCGGTTTATCGGTAATGGCCTCCTAAATATACAAGAATGTTTTTTTATATCATAAACTAATCATCAATATTAATAACTAAACCATAAAATCCTTAAAAAAACTTTTAAAAAATGCAATGATTAAATTGAAATTTTATATTGATATACAATGTTTTGTTTATTGAAATTATTTTCATGTGATATCAAAATACGAATTCGCAAACTTGAATTATTTCGATTGAAAAAAAAGCATAATTTATTTATATTGATGATTAACATTATGAGAAAGTATACGCAAATCTGAAAAAAATATCTAAACACACAAACGAAACAAAAATTTCACCCACAACAATAAACTAAACACTCTCGACACTAAAATAAAAGAAAAGTCGTCTCGAAAAAAATCCCCATTCTGTAAAAACAAATTAATTCCGACCAGACGACTAATGTTCGCCGAGTCGAAAGTTCGATGATATACTGTTATAGTTGTGCGATTTGCGTCAACGCGGCTGAAAAATTTTCAGATTTACGCACCCGATGAAACAAAACAAAGCGTAACGTAACGAAAAACGGCGAAAAGAAGCCTAACGTATTTAATATTTGACGGTTTTTGAACGCTTCCGAGGACTATATTTCGAAAGGGTTAAATACGGCCGAGCTTTTCGGACGCTGAATTTATTACGGGTCTCGCAGGACTTGGCTATATTTACTCCAACGGGCAAAAAAGGTTAAAATTCAATTCGAAATTATTCATATGGGTGTGTTTTATGCGAAATCGCAGTTTCGAGTTATACTCGTTACTAAAATGCATAGATATTTTAATATATTTACTTTTATAGTTTATTCTAATAGTTGAAAAATTGAAAAATTTTGAATGTCGCTTGCTTATATAATATATGGTCTTTCAATAGGGACGCTCGAAATTTGTTAGGTAATAGCAACGATGTTGTTAAAGTGACAACTTTCATATTTGTTATCAATTGCTCAGTAGTGTACGGAAAATCAATATTGAAGGTTATAGCGTTGAATGACATTTGCAAATCATCAAATTTTATTATTAAAGTCACTGATAGGTGATTCAATAAGGACGTTTGTATTTAAAATGTAAATTGAACAAATTGTGTGTGAAATTTCCACTCAATTCTTTTCATTTGAAAGTACATTTTATGACATTAAGTGTGGAATATTAAGTCGTTCAAATATCCACCGCATTTTTGCTTGGTGGCACATATTTGGAAGGTCCAATTTTTTCAAAATCTGGCTGAATTTTCTGGGTGGTATTTGTTATGTTGACTTTGAGGACGTCGATTGTTTGCGGTTTCAAAAATTAACAACGAATTTTCGAAGTGTCATTTTAACAACACGGTTGCTATAACTAAACGAATTTCGAGCATCCCTATTGAATGACCCTAAATAATATTTATATTTATCACACTTTGAGAATTTCATAAGAATTCAAATATTTTACATATAAAAAGTATCAATCACAAAAACCATCAAATATATTTTGATAATAGGTTTCTAGGCGAACACGGAAACGATAAACTTGTATAAAAATAAAGCACGACTCTATAGAATTCGTATAAATTTTAAATGGCTGCATAAGAGAGAGGAAAAATCCGCAAACTCTCCCATCTAGAAGGTAGCAAAAAGAGAAAAAAAAAATACGGTAGGAAAAAAAAGAAGCCGGATTAAGATCGAAAATCAGTATTTATAGCGGGGACGGTGGGGTCGATAACGACCCCATACGAAAAGCCCACAAACTGATGAATATTTATAATGCGAACGGGAAACAGAGACAGGTAAAGAAAATTAGGGAAAAAAAAACGATGAGAAAAAAGTTTCGATTGATTGAAATTTAAAATGTAGTCTAAATATTTTGAACGAAGTTTTTTTTTAGATATTCATTCAAACTGGGTTAACGAGGAATGCATTTTTTTTATATATATATAACGTCTATCGACCCGACATTATAAGACAATATCATTTTATGAACGAAATTTTCGTTATATTTTCAACATTGTTTTTTCTTAATATGATCATAGAAAATTCCGAATTTTTCATCGAAAAAATTTTATTAGAAAAGAGTTCAAAAAAAAATCACACGAACAAAATGTACTCGAATCGTATCAATAGAAATTTATAACGACCATAAAAAAGTCCAGTATCTTTTTATTTCAAAAGCTCAAATACATTCGTGCAAACTTTTGCTCGTACATTCGCAGTTTAAATCCCGAGGATTAAAGTAGATTTGCGTAACAAATGAAAGGTGCACTCGCTTGCGTATCGCTCCCGTTGTTTGGGTTTTATTTCCGGGATTTTCTGTGGGATTTTTTTCGCCGATAAATCGAGTTGACCCTTTGTGTTGTCCTATTCGAAGCAGAATTTAATTGTGCTATTTTGTTCCGTCAACACTGAGGTTTTTAAACGTTGGTTTTTCTATAAACAAATATTAGAATTCAGTTTTGATACGAACTATTACAAAATTGAATCAAATATGTATTTAACTAGAATCATATGAGAGTGAAAATACATTTATCGCATTCGAAATTTTAATATCGAGAGAGCTCGGGGGGATGGAATATATAAAATATTATAATAATACGATATTGCATATGCCAGAGCGCAATTTGCATGAGTAATATATAACATATAAGGAATTTTCATATCGAATCCATTGTGTAATAAGGAAGAGGCGCTTTGCGATGCAAATTTATTATACACCAGCGCGTCTAAAGCTCGCAAAGTGCTTTTTCATATTGAAATTACAAGAATGTTAACGGAGAAATCACCGAGTAATTATTTTTCGAATGCGAGAATTATGTGCGAAGACGAAAAAAAACAATTGTAGATTCAGAATGTTCACAACGGGGAACGAAGAGTTCCGTGAAAATCTCCAAACGTCTCGCAAATTCTGAATATTTTCGTACAAAATTTAATATCACACTGGAGAGATATTGAAAACACGTAGATGCTGCACGAAATTTATTATTAAGTCGTAAAATATTTCAGTGCTTTGAATTAAAACGGGAGAGCGAATAATATATTAGAGTTAATATATCAAGCGCAGTAACAAGGCAGTGCATCTTTTCTGCAGAGGAAATCTGATATAAATACACCCTTATCGTAACAAATTTCACACAAAGGAATTATTATGAAAATGTTTTTTACATATAAAATCAATTGCAGGGTCTTAAAGGATGCGAAATTTTAAAATGTTTAATAAAATTTGATGATTTACACATATCGATCAACTCTAAAACCTCCCATTTGTCGTACACTATTGACAGTAAATTTGACGGATGTCATTTTAACAACATGCCTGTCATAACCTAACAAATTTCGAGCGTTGCTATTGAAAGACCCTTTAATTAAACTAATTAAGGCCACATAAATACAACCAAAATACAAAAAAAAAAATTAACACATTTCAAATTCAGAAATAAGCAAATTCCACATAAACATAATCATCACATATATAAAAATGTATGTTTGTTTTTGTTTGATGCCGTTTCACTCCAACACCGTCCGACCGATCACCATAAAAATTGGCATATATGTATTTTTTTATCGAAAAGGTTTTTGTATCATTAAAATATAGTATATAGGCCCGATGTTAATAACACCGTCTGTGGTTTTGTTAAGAAACGGAAAACGATCAAATGTGAAAACCCGATTGTGTGAATATTTAATTAATAAAATCAAAATAGTTCATTTGTTATTTGTTTGTGTCATATAAGCAAAGCCAGAGGCAGAGGCTACCCGATGTCCGTACTCGATTTGAATATTTAATATTTAATTAATAAAACCAGTTCATTTATTATTGCCACAATTACGACTTATAGGCAAAGCCAGAGTCAGTAGGTAAAAAGCATCATATTAAAGTCGCGAGCGTCATCGAACAGACGGACAAAAAGAAATCCGCTTTTATATATAGGGGATGATGACCATATTTCCCGAAACCCAGCAAAAAAATGTTCCCCTTCCTATAGCAAAAAAAAATTGTTGCACGTTCAAAAATTGTGACAATACGCGACCTGCTTTATACTTTTGTTTGAACGAATAAAAATTAAAAAAATAATTTAATTTAAAATTCAAGTCCCGAGCAACGCAGGGTACTATCCGCCAGTCATCACATAAAAAACAATCGATCGTAAAACGCACTAGACATAGACCACTCGTCGCATAATCCACGAAACGTCCCAGTATTTGTCCCTTTTGATAACATTTAAACAAGCCGAACGCCACGGAGCATATCAATACGCCTTCGCACAGCGGCTATATAGAAAAGGAGACGTAATGAAAAACGTGAGGAAAAGCGAAAAGGGGGATCGTTACGGTTGCCCGAAGCCATGGCAACCCCATGACGCCGTAATAAATAGGTCTTACGGCGCGGTGTTGCCAGCGTGTCTCGGATTTCTTGCCCGTGCTATAATTTGGAATGTATTTTGCGAAGTGTCAGGTTGGCAACCTTTTAATTGTTCGAATAAGTTCGAGAGATGTTGTTATGTATGGAGTTGTTATAAACAATAGAAGATTAGTATGAGTTTTGAGAAAAGTTGGAAATTTTTATTCGTTTACATGAATCGATTGAAACGTGATTAATTTTTTAGTTGAATATAAATATTTTTGATAAATTATTTATTTTTTAGTAAATAGGCCCGATGTTAATAACATCGGCTATGGATTTGTCATGAAACGGAAAACGATAAAATGTGAAAACGCGATTGTGTGAATCCGAAATGTGAACCCGATTTGAATATTTAATATTTAATTAATAAAATCAAAAAAGTTCATTTGTTATTTGTTTGTGACATATAGGCGAATTCAAAGGTAAAGGCTATCCAATGCCCGTACTCGATTTGAATATTTATATTTAATTAATAAAACCAGTTCATTTGTCATCATCATCATCATCATCATCATCATAAAAAAGAAAAGAAAAGTCGCAAGCGTCATCGAACAGACCGACGGACACACACACAGATATCCGTGATTATAATTCAAATTTTGTAATGCCTTATATTTTTTTTAAATTTTTAATCTATAATTTCGATACCAGTGATTTAAGCGACCTAATCCTTTTTAGTACCGCAAACCGATATACCGACTTCTTTAGAAACTTTTTTTTATCATTTATTTCCTTATTTTAAATATATTTTAAGCAAAAAAATATGAATATTCTCTATAACCAGATATTTTTTAGGGTAATTATCGAAAATTCGTAAGGGATTAAAAGGGTTATGCGGCTTGAGCGACATAAGCGACTCGAGCGTTTTAAGCGATTCGAGCGACTTAAGAGACTCAAGCGATTTTAGCAACTTGAGCGACTTAAAATGATCTGCTTCACTGGTAATATTATATATTTGGTAGCTATATCGTCGTAAATATTTCGGTTAAATCGCTTAAATTGGTCAAATTACAAAAAAATTCCAGCATCAAGATCACACAATTATGAAAAGTGTAAAGTAAAAATTGAATTTTTATTCGAAATTTCAACTAATTTTATAATATGAAAAAACTGTAATTTAATTAAAAAAAAATTATAACCAATACATTAGAATCGTCATTTCGTTACAGTGAGTTATACAGATAATTATCAATTTTTAAATAATAAAATTTAAAAATGAATTTTTTTTGCACAGTTATTTCAGTATGTTCGGCACATACGTTTTTTCCCCACGAAAGTCGATCTCTTCTAGCTCATCGGAAGTTCTAAGTCGAAATGTATTTTTCAGACGGACCCTTCTTGTTTTTCGGTAACCTTTTCAGTAGTGGTACCTTTGGGTTTCGTATAGCCCGGATTATGGTACACGCGAGGGTAGTGTAAACGATGCGAAATAAAATCTTTCCTTGTTGGCCGTTTGCTTTTTTTTCGTTTGTCCCTTTTTTATGAACGCCAATCTACCGAGCATAAATTGTATAGGATACGTCGGGTGACCCGAAAGATTTACTTTTGCACGTGGAAAATTCGCGAATTATTATCACGACGCACTAAAACGTTCCGACCGAATGAATAGTTTAATAGTCCAATTCAAACTTATTCGAATTGCAAAGTTTAACTACCGCACGTTGCAGTCCAATTTCGTCGAAAGTCAAAGCGTTCCAATTACTAAGCTTTAATCCGAGCTTTGTAATAAGCTTTGAGCAATTCGAATGTTTTCGATATTTTGGCGCGTCCCAGTTTTAGAATGTGAAAAATTCGATCGAATCTGAACAAGATGGACTGACCAAATTGAATCTGCTATTCGATAGCACTCAGGCTTTTACAAGGAGTGTTCTTGAATCATCGATATCCTTGTTCCGAGCTCGACAAATAGACGTTTGTGAATGTTCGACATTGATGGCTATCGGGTTGGTCCGTTAGCTATCAAATATTCAAGATGAGATCGAAAATAAACTTGTCCGATATGGAAAGGCAAATATATAATACCATTAGCTTTAATTAATATTTATTTTTAACATAAGATATTTGATAAAATATTTCTGGCATACTTCAGTTTCTAGTAAACTATTTGATAAAGTATTTTCGGAGTTAGGGAAATTGTTTGTATTTAATTTTTTTTTCAATTATATACCACTCAAATCATCAAATCTCGTATAATAAAATTCATTTATAAAACAATATTAATAATATTACACATGTATAATAATATAATTACAGTTTTACGTGCCTGAAATTCGTATTTTACCGTTTCATTTTAATAAATTTAAAAGCCAATTCTGCGTTTTATTTTCCACAATTTAGATCTAAAAATATTAAAAATTCAATCAACTATGTAAAAATATTTAATTATTAATTAAATTCTCGGCTAATGTAAGTTTTTATTGGTCGCTTATTGCTGATATGTGTTATGTGTCAATTTATAATTTATCTTTTTTGTTTACCTTTATTCAAACTGTCATTTGATCTTGCCTTCCATGTAGCGTTTCAGATGGTAATTTTTTCATTCAATTGCATTATTTGCGTAATTTTTAAAATATTTTTTTTAGATATTCGAAGTATAACTCAGTCTCCACTTTCTAATAAGGTAATTTTTTGTCGCTCCCTTCAAAAACGTAAAAAGGTGTTTTACTGTACTTCATATCATACAAATTTTATTTCGAAATTAAACGAGCTGAATTCAGTACACGTCGTACACCCACCAGTTATTTCTAGCTGACGATAATGATAATGGTGATGATGCGCAATAAGCAAAAGCACTCGCCCTGTATGCCCCTCGAATATTCGCATAAATTTTTATCTTCAACGAGCAAAGGCTCTTTAGCATTGCAAATTTCAGTAGAGCGAATATTAAAATCGAGACATGCAATAATTGTATTTATTCGAACCGGTTGAATTTTATCGTCTAGTTTTTCATTGGGAACGGCGCTTTTGCGTCCCGTTTAAATATGGTTCGTTAAAAATTACGATTTGCCGTTACATAGTGGTGGGATATTTTCCGATTTAGTTTCGCGAACGGTAGATGATCGCATATAACTTGGCTTTCGACTTTATGCCTCAATCACTATAAAAGTTCGGTTTTATATTATATCCTGAATAAAACCGGGAGCGTTTAGAATTTTAAACGGGTATTTTCGTTGTATAAATGGAACATTTGCTTTTGTTTTTATTATTCCCCTGTTGTTTGTGGAAATATTGACCGTTTATATAATATAAATATTGTTTCATTAGTATATTATAATTGTTTGAATTGAATAGCGTTTTATTTTCTGTAATAGAAAGCTGTATAATGTATTACAAAAATATTTATTTAATCGTTTTTCAAACATAATAATTGTTTGACCGATAAAATATTTTATTATTATCTGTTTTTCTTGTTTGAATATTAAAATCTTGACATATCGACGGAATAATAAATAAAAGTCAGATGTCCCATAAAATTTTATATATGTCGAAACATAAAATTTGAAGTATCTCATAATATGAAATAGAATTCAAAGATATTCAATTGAAATTTTATAAGTAACTATACCACTTTGGTATAATAATTTTATTCAAAAGAAAATCAAATTTAAATGCATTCATATGTACATATACGTAGAATAAATTAAAATTGTGAAACATAACAATATCCGCCATTGAAATCAAGTAGTAAATGATATAAGATTTTTTTATTTGTAAATTGATTTAGAAGTGGTTAGTTTCCAATGATTTTAATGATTATTAATATTATATAATACAAATGGATGTTAATTTCTTTTATTTGATTATGATAATGATATTAATAGTTAATTCAAGGCAATTATGAACATAACGTTGTTCATGTAAGAAAAAATGGGAATATTTTGCGATATCGAAAAAACTCATTCTATAATAGATTTCAAATCGATAGTCAACTGATTCATAAAAAAAATTAAAAAAACGATATTGAAATCACAATAAAAACTCAATAAAACGAAACCCTCGAACGAGTCCTTCGCTTTTAAATAAAACAGAAAAAAATGGCAAAGCGTACATCATAAAAGCGGCGCTTTTACTGTGTTAACCCTCGAAGCGCGGCGTCGTAAACAAGCGCTGGCTCCCCAAAAGGGCCAAGTTATTTCGGCCCAAAGTTCACTCTAACACTCGAGATTGGATACATAATCCAATTACTGCTGGGCCTGTTTTGCGAGTAACGGACCTCCTGGACCCGCTCCTGGATCTCTGAACGTTATAAGGGATGTTTTGATTTCGACCCAGCTCCCTTCTAATAAGTTCGCCTTGAAATAATACGCTTTTTGCGTTTCAGGTGTCTCGGAATTCAATTTGAGGTGTTTTACTTGTGTTTGTTTGCGTACTTAATGATCGGTGGAAGGTTTCAGAATCCAAGGAGTTGTTAGGTGTAAATGATTTGAAGTGTGAAATCACACGATTTCATACGTTGAAGTACTTAATAATATATTTTCTGTAATGTTATAAACATTTGTGATTGAAATAAATCGTTTTAAAAGTAAAATATTGAATATCGATCGTAAAAAATATTTTATTATTTCGAGTCAAATGAAATGGACGACTATAAAAGTCCTCGTTTCAGCAGCACACAGGTCGGTTCTTTCTCGGAGAAAAATTATTAGAATTGAAATAGAGATGTACAAAAGCTGAAATGCAGGTCAGATGAATCCAAAACGAAGTCCTTTTATAATGCAGGCCGCTTTCAGCAACGGCAGTTTTCAAAGCCAACTGAGCGTGTTTGTCGTCCGAAACCACATCTAGTTTTGCATGCACATAACGGTTTTAATATGTGACAATAAAAGACCTGTAGTATTATATTTGAAAATGTGATGTATACGTCATGTGTCATACGTCATATGTACGTAGATGTGGAATTGTTTGTTTGAAAATTGAATTTGAAAGAATATTAAGTAAAAGTTTCATGGAAATTAATCTGAATTTAGTATTGAAAATTCAATTTTATAATATTATAATATTATATGTATCATAGATAAAAATTTCATTATATGGATAAATATAGAAGTTTGATGAAAAAATAAAAAAAAAAGTTCGATACGTCATTCAATTTTTTTAAGTGTCATCGATCACCTTTTTACATATAGTATGTTATTCCAGAAACTTTCATTATATGAATTTCGTGAAACATTCTTGCACGGATGATTCAAATAATTTGATGTTTTGTTATTACATTATATTTGCGGTCGTGTAATATGGAATTCTCTATACTTTCCATACGTATGTGTGACTTTCTTTTGTTCTAGGATTTTACACGGCGAATAAAGCCGAAAAGGAATCCCATTTTTGACGTTCAAAAGCGCGAATACGCTCTTTTGCGTGTTACCATTTTTTCTTCTGCCTTTCTTTGGCGTGCAAAGACTTTGTTTCGCTTTGTGCGCTTCTGTTTAGTTCGATTCGTAGTTTTTCGAGGAATTGTCAAAAAAATTCCAATTTATTTCAAGAAGAAATCTTATTATGCGTCCAAAACACGGGTATTTCACATCACTGAATAATACATGATGTATTTTGAACATATTATTGCTATAATTTAATTTTCCATCTCTTACATTTCCAAGCACTTAATCAACCATTTAATTATAATATATATTCATCTTAACATATTGCGACCAACTCATTGTGATTGCAATCGTTTCACTTGTCTCATAATATTCAACAATAAAGTTTTGTTTTCTCTATGAAATAAATGTATGTAATATCTATATTTTATATCAAAATAAAAATAAAATTGTCCTTATACAGTTTTATATGCAAAATGGCGGCATGTGAAAACGCAGTAAAATATGTTTTGTTGTAAAGGGTCAAAAGTGCGGTAATAAAGTATGCATGGGGTAGCATTTGTTCGCTTATGGCGTTGCCAGAGTTGATTCACATTTAAGTTATGGTGTCATTTGGGTCCTTTTATTTAACAAAAAGAGACGAATATGCGAAACTGTGTCAGACATGGCCCCGTAAGCAGTACGCTGCTTTTCAGACTAATGCACAATCGGTTAACTACGTCATACTACGACACAAAAATTTAGATTTTATATTAAAAGTGTACATTTCATATAATATTTTTCCATTAGTTCAATTATAAAAATATGTAAATTTACTGATTTGAACTAGTTTTCTAGAATGTTTTAAACATATTTTAATTATCAACAAAAATAGTTTTGTAACGTAAATATTTTTTTATATGTGTCATAATTTTATAATAAATTATACATTTCAAGACTCAATAATCACAATTTCTCACAACGCAGATTCAATATTGAAACTAATTTAACTTTGCAGCAAGACGAGGAAGTGATCAAAGTACATAGAAACGACCTATAATAAAAGCACTCTATTGCTCAAAGTGATTTGATGAAACGACTCAAATTGAAAATCTATTTAAAACAAAATATAAAAGTATATTATTGCATCGGGTCGTTCTGTACAATTTTAATGTGTGAGCATTTATTTGTGCCACGTGAAGGCGGGAAAACATTTTTTTTATTTGCCACGTTTGCCCAATGAAGTGAACGTTATTACTTTTGGTAAAATGCGCGCAAAAAAAGAAGTGTGCCTGCCTATTTCAGGTTTTCTCAATAATAACATTGTGCTGGCCCATTTCTCCATTGTGCTGTCTCGACATTTATGTAGCCCATTGGACACTACGAACGTTCGAGATGAAATAAAAAATGTTCCTTTACCAAATACGGACGAATGCCGCTTTATTCATGAAACTATTATTTTTTTTCGAAAATGGGGGTTTGTAGTATCTAATTTGTTATTTAAAAAATAATTTTATAGTTTATGGTGAAATTTGTGAGTCTAAATATGTATATTTATGATTGTAAATACAATAAGGTCCGATATGGTGCAACTTCGATAGTGGCCATCAATCACCAGTTTGCATGATTTTGCATTTCAATATTAACGTAGTAGATAAGCAATAAATCAATTGAATTTTAAATCAAAGAGATAAATTGTGTTAAATTCATACAAAATTACATATTTTTTACTAAATAATTTATGTATGCTATGGAATGTTTTCATAATTATGTTTTTCATGAAAATCATAACAAATCTTGCGTCTTTTAATGAAATTTAAACAAAATTTGACATCTGCATCGAAATAATTTTTTTAACTGGCGACTTTCTGGCTCTCATCTTTTAGAATCAACTTTTTATGATTTACCTAGCCGAGTTTTGTTTCTGTGGTCCTGAACGTTTTTTTTTTAACCATATAACAATACTTTGATTCAGTAATACGAATCTTTCTCAACATTATATAGGTATATCGTAAGACACGTCAACTGCCATATTCGAAAGATAATGTTGAATATTAAATTTTTCAATAAAATTTTTAATTTTACTAAAAAACACTAGATTGCTTTTTTATGAAAAAAGAGATTTTACAAAAGTTGCGTAATATTATATAATATATATATTACATTTAAAGAACTTTTATGAATAGTGAATCATTATAAAAACATGAATGAGGCGACAAAAACGTTCTGAATCCGATATAAAATTTATTTAAATATTTATTCTCGGAAGGCATTTGAACTTGAAAAGAAGACGTATCGGAGACTATCCGTCAGCCGGAAAACGTGACCGAAAACTCAATGCAAAAAGGAAACGACTCCTTCAAACTGTCAAATAAATGCGTATCCCGTCGACATAATAAAATTATTTGACATAACAATATCGCATTATAAAGTTCACGACTTCATCCGAACGGGCACGGTTGGTTTGATTATTTTCATTCGCATGAAAGTGGGCCGACGTGAATATCGATTACGTTTCGTCGCGTGAAAAAGTATCAGTTTCAGCAGGCTCTTCGTTCCCATCTCGAGAAATTGATCTTGAAGTGTCTGTCGAAGGCAAACAGAACCGTTTGATGTGCAACGGCCATATTGCTTTTATAAGCGCGCATGGAAAATTTTTCAGTTTTCCTAAGGTTTGCATATATAAATTTGTTTAGCTGTGTCATCTATCAAATGCTGCAATACGAAATATATTGTACATGGCAGATATTTTAAATATGTAATTTTATGTGGAAGGTATAAAAAGCTTTTAAATATCGTATTATATGTAACATCTATTGCAAAACAAGGTCCTTTTAATATTAAAATCAAATTTTGTGAGATTTTGTATAAAAATGAAATAACCTTTGTAGAATTCGAATTCTGAAAAAAATCCTTTAACGAAGTTTTAAAGGTCAATAATGTACAATTACGTCTATACATCGTCTGCAGTACAAATTGTTTAACTTTGATGATGAGTTTTATAAGACTAAACTATTCATGCTATATATTATCTTGTTATATTATAGATATAAAAAAATCTTAAAGTAAATTCGTCTTTTCATATCACTTTGTATCGTCATAGGACCTTCATCCTGCATCCAAAAAATATTGAATTACATCATGTGAAAGTATATTTCATAGAAGTGTCAAGTGTATTTATTATTAAAGTAGATTTCGAACATCTCTATCACATAATCTTATATATGAAAATAAATTGGAAAAGCAAGGCTAAATAAAAGTTTTTGCTACCTTTCAGTAAAAAAAATTCGCCTTCGCTTTCAATCAAGAAAGCATTTCGAAAGATACATAAAATACGATCCTTACGAGAAAACTTCGATCAACGACAAAATATGTTATTAACGAAGCGTGTCACCCATAAAAACCTTATCTTTGTTTTCAACTTCCACATAAACAGCGGATATAAAGAATGGGTTATTTTCTTTTTTAAGTCACTTGTCACGTAAATTATACTCAGACGGTAATCTTCCGCCATAAAATTATATATGATAATGTGAAAAGTTCAGCTTTCCACGATAACGTGAAAAAAAGGGAGCTCGTTTAAGAAAGTCGGCGAAAATAATGCAAATCGTCCTGGCTGCGGATCGTAACGACAATCTTCTAATTTTTGCTGACTCCAGAAGCGAGATTAGGAAAATTTATTGCTCGGGAAAAATCTCGGAAAACCGAGTCTGCGTCGAATTGACACTGCGAAAACTCAGACCGCGAAAACACATCTATACTTGTCGATCGCCAACTTTGGCGAGCGTTTCGCGATTTATGTTTGTACACTTTATAATTTATCACATTGTACTTGAAGTTTTACCGTTTTTCAACTTGGATGTTTTAAATAAATTTGTTTAATTGAAATGTAGTCGCTGGTGGAAGAGAATTACTCGAATGGAGACGCTCCTTGGCTTTAATTTGCACTTTGTTACCTTCGTGATACTACGTTCTTTTGATTTGGAATTCGTGTTGAAATAAATCGAATCAACATTTGAAAAAGTTTATTTTATTTATAAAACACTTCTAGTGAATCAAGAGTCTTAGTTTGAGTTGAAATTTCAATTGAATTCAATTACTTTGGGTATCTATTATAAATGGTACATTATATTATTTTTATAAAAAATGAAATTTATTTCGTTAATTATTTGAAAAAAAATTGTTGAATCGATATAACTGGAAAATATAATTTATCAACTTTGAAATAATTATTATATTCTTATCATACTTTCAAAACTAATTGCTTATGAATACGCTTTGATAAATATTATTTTATTGTATTATACTATTTGCAATTCGTTAAAACTACGAAATAATAAGCGATAAGATTTATTATCTTTTAAAAGGCAGTAATGAAATTTTAATTCGAATTATCTGAATCGTTATAATTAAAAACTTTTCTTCTTATTACGATTTTGCTTATTAAGACTTCCGTTTAAGAACACTCGACTCGTGACAAATACGATTGAGATTCAAAACCACGACTCGACAATTCGAGACTTGACACCATAGTTTGAATGTCAATGTGTTCCATGGGCGAAATCCGAAGCCGAAATGGTATCCTCCATTTGTGCACGACTCCAGTTTCCATTTTGAACTGATGTCTCTTTTCACTCAATGCAGAGTTTATAAAACTTTGGGAATTATTATTCGTTAATAGATGTTTTTAAATTAATTGATGTTTAAATTATTTTTACAATCGTAATCAATGAATATGTATAATATGTTTTGTGTAATTTGCAAAATTGCTCATTTCGTATAAAATGCAAAACTGTTTTGCGTTGTATACGAACAATATAGAGGAGTGTTTGCTCTTTTTCAAAATTAAAGCCTTCATTAAGCCATTGCATTTATAAGTCTATACATTTTATAAGACTGATCATTGAACCCCATTGAAATTTCACATAAAAATTAAAAATATCTATCACATTAAAATTTTGTTTTATAAAATAAATCAAACAAAGATCCATCACACGAATAATACCATTTTAATCACCAACTGTTACAAAATTGATTTTTTTTCAGCATTTTCAACGTTTAACATCGATTCATAAAACAAGCACGCGAACCATCAATCGGAAAACACTGGCGTGTCGGTCTAGTGCTTTCCGGCGATTCTCGAATTTCCCGCGCAGACACGTCCCGTCGAGACTTCTCGGGATTTCCCTGCGAGATTCGGGATTTCCCGAGATCGGATCACCGGGCCGGGCGTACGTGAGAGTGGCGCGCGCTCTTCTTATCGATTTTATCCACAGATAAAAACGTATTATGTAAGGCAAACTCGAGGGCTTTCGTCCGATTCGTATGTTCCTTCATATGTTATGTGAGGGTTCAGTATCGAAACTCGTCATCTTGATCGCGGAAAATGTTCGAGGAATTTTTTTATTCAAACGATACCGTAAATAATCACTTATATAAAGAATGTTTTTTTCGATGGTATTTTAGTTTTTGAGGTATTGCAAATATAAAAATTTAACGTGTTTTGATCCTGAACGTTTTATATATATTACATATTGCATGTAAATTTATCGGTTTTTATGTGCTGAAAAACATGCTTGCTTATGAAATTGCGGCGATGAGTTGCTGCCAATATAAATATACGAGAGCATACGTTTGATTGTCGCAAATTTTTCATATGTGTTATAATTTAGAATCGATCGGTTCGAATATAAAAATATTTGATATATGAGATTTTTGAGATATCTAGTTTTTTATATCTATTCGTATAATAAGGATGTTATCTTTATTACACATATAAAATACTGGATAAATTTCATACGTCTTGTTAACCGAATGCGTTAATTGCGCACAGAAAAACTAACGGCAATTTATCACACGTCACGTACAAAAAACGTTAGGGTATTGAAATTTTCCTAAGAGTAGGTGCTTTTCATGGGTCAAAAGGCAAAGCATCAGGGACGCCGTCAAATCGTAAAAGCCGACTCGTGAATTTAAGGGTCACCCTATGCTGAAAGGGTTAAAAAACTGAGGGTTTTCAGACACAATGGGTGTCTGACTATGCACAGCTGTCTTCTTTCAGTTTTCAGCAGCGTGATTAAATTTTTTTCGAAGTAAAGTATTTCGAAAAAACCTCTTACATACTTTCAAGAACACTTATACTGAAATAGATGATGGATTTCATCTTTATAATAAAAATGTTTCTAACAAACACAATATTTATGATAGAGTCACTCAGATGTGAAACGAAGAAAAAAGTAAGACGATTCTGCTATTGAATATTATTATGCCATTTTTCTAGACGGAACGCGTTCTATTGTGTTGCAGATCGAACATTATATGGTTGTTGACTTTAAAAGCTCGCTTTTCTTGTTGTGGTTTTATTTGTTTGTTCTGATGAATTACCAATGGTGCTCGACTGAAACGTTTTTCCTCGTGTCCATGAATAAAGTATGAACTTTTCAAAGACACGTGTATTTTACCGTATATTTTCAGCCCCGTTTTATTTTCAGGTCTAATAAAGACAACTACACCATTTATGGTGGGATTATTGTTTCATGAGAATATAAATAGAAAAATTTCATACTATAGAATCAATAAGAATGTAGTTTTTTTAGGCGATCTATTTTTCATGTGATATTGAATTTCAGACATTTTTATCGGTGGTTTCATACGTGACTACTCCACTCTGGGGAATTAGATACAATGGGGAAAAAGGGAAATTCGTGCGGTTTATAACCACTGGATTATCGCGGGTTTCACTACATTTTATTTCATGTTCGTATTTCCCGCGCGACTCCAGAGATAATGGATTATCGAATATGGATTTTTGTTCGCATGCCTTGTTCTATTTTCCTGTAAAACTCTTTATTTTTTCTGACTTTTTTCCCGTCAGCATTTTATACTGATGCCCTTTATATTTGTTTTGCCTAAAAAACATAAAAATTACTTCAAGTTTTTACGAATTCGCCGATTTTTATATACCGAACCTATATATTATAGATTGCGAACCCATTTCGATCAATATTTTTTATGTGGCTTAACTTTTACGCTGTCAATAAAATGCATTTCTCTCGATATGTTACTGTGAAACATTGACAAATAAATCTTAAGTTTTGTGAGTAAATCCTATCATTTATCATAAAAGTTCGAGAAAGTTTTTGCCCAAATATTTTCTGCAAGCATTTACATAAGTCCATGTTTATTTTGGAGAAGCGCGAACTAATAAAATTCAAATTAAAAACATTAAATATTTTTTACCACTTAAAGTATATTTCACGATTAAAAACAAAAATATAATCATCTCCGGAACTTCATAGCAACACACATCGAAACGTTCGAGCTGTGAAACTGTCAGTACATAATTTATGTCGCAAAATTTTCATTCATCTCAATTTTTTCTTGTAATGTCGTCTCCGAGACACGCCCCCAATTTGATACGAAAATATGGGATCGTTTTCGAGGATTTTATGGACGCGGCCCTAGAAGCAAAATGGCCCCATATATTCGTACTCTTTGGGCGGCACCTGCCCAATTCGGGCTCGTTTTATGGCAAAAAATGACAATTTAAATGTACGCGATGTTTCACTGTGAAATATTAATTTTCGAGAACAGGCGCAGAATTCAATACGCGCTGAATCATGTATGAAAGTGTGGCACGTGCATCGAATTTCATATATCATTCGCTTTCACTGTGCGCATAAAATTTCAATATACGAAGAAAAATCATCCAATTTGTTCATGTATATATTATGCAACGTTTATTTAATTGCGTTTTCTATGAAAAAATGCATATAAAAGGTTGAGAAAAATATTGATTGTTGACACCAAAGTGTTACAATGTGATTAAAAAAAAAAACGTTGATTTCTACAGACAAAAGACTAGGCTTTTTTAAATTATAAAATATCTCACTATAAAAAATTAAAATCGGAGAATTTTTTTATAATATTAAATATTTTATTATGATAAAAAAATTGCGTTACATATATGATGTTTACGTGTTTAATTATTGTCAGTTAGTGTTTTTGTTGTTTGATAAATTTTTCGTGTGTTGTAAAAAAAAAAAATTTATTACTGTGAAATTAAAAAAAACAATAGTATGATTAAAATAAAACTATTAAATTATACTATAGAATCATTTCATGAATTGAATAGTTACAGTACATAAAAAAATATGAACAAATATACCTCGCACTGCATATCCAAATAAATTCCAACCCCAAAATAAATCACGTTTCTGGAAACAATACCATAACGCTCGTCCAAACAGCTCACCGAAGAAAAAGCCTCAACCCTTGTACATAATCGAAACAGAGTTACGACCATCGCACGCATTGCGAAGAAACGGGACGGTTATCTGTCCCGGGACGATACCTACATCCCTGCCCTGTATTTCCCTGGGTCCTGGCGAGCCTTCCAAACCACCCCCGCCCCCTCCAGACCCTCGAAGGCCCAACAATGGCCCCCGGGAGGACCTTATAAGTGATTAAAGATTCCGGCAAGATAGTGCTCCGGCTGGGCCAAATTACGCGGTCGTTGTCCTAAACGCGCTCGTATGTAAAATAAATACGCTCTAGATGGCGGGAAAGGTTAAAGTCCCATGGTTTTAGGGGCTATCGGTTCGTCGTTGTTGAGTTCGAGTTTCGCTAATTTTGTTTTCGGCCGTGCCAAATGAAGATTGAACGAGTGTAATGTGTTCACGCTGCGGAGATGTGTTGCGCGTGTTCGGGGTGGAAAAGCGTGGGAAGTGTTTTTTCGGGGATGTTGATTGCGGGATGTTTGTTTTATGGGAAATAAGCGTGTGTTTTATGGGAATATATTGTTTTGAAATTTCTGCGTTATTGAAATAGTCGAAATGTTGGTATTTTTTTAAAGGTTTGGGCTGAAGTGAAAATGTGTAAGTGTTATAGTTTGAGTGTCAACTTCGTTTGTGCATGAACAAACTAGTCTGTTTATACACCTTCGAAACAGCTCTAGTCCAATTGTTAGTGTGGTACGATAATGTAAGTTGTTTGCACTCAGATAAAGCTCTTATGCTAAATATCAATAAGGAGGAAATTGGTATGTTAACTAATGATCGATAAATACATGTAGTATCTACCCGTAGTGTCAGTTTGAACTTCGAGAGTTTCTTTTGAACACTTTTTCGCAACTCAAACTAAAGCGCCAACCCAACCTAATCCAAGTATAAACTTATGACGTCTGTTTTTAGTTTAGACGTAATTATACCAATGTAGGTAAAATTTAACAGTTGAAATTCAAACTAAAATCGATATTTTGGGTATACCCAAACTAGTATGGGTATAAACAAACAAAAAAAAACACTTAAACTGTGACATCAATTTAATAAACGCGTATTCATTCTTAAACTTACCATAAAGCCTTACTTTTAATAGGAAATCATAAAATTTTAATAATTGATCTAATCTAATAATTTGAGTAATTGGAAGAACTTACTAAAACTTCAATTGATATCAACATAATTTATTGTATAAACTGAAATTTGACTAATTTTGAGGCTTTTATATAACAATAACTCACACATATGTCCTTCTTCTGACGAATTAATTTTCAATATATTTTGTTTGAAAAACTCGGTTTGTTAATTAAGAAGTTAATTGAAAATATAATTTTATTTATTTATTTCCGAGATAAAGTCAAGTTGTTTGTTTTTAATTAGTTTGGTTGAAAGCGAACATTTACTTTGAAATTATCAAAATATCCAATCTCATTTGAAAAAAACACAAGATTTATACAAAACAATTTATTTTAATCAAAAAGATTATACTTTCAGACAGTTCAATCTTTTTTTCACGTAATATAATACGTCCTTTAACAAAAAGACACTAGTTTCATTTAGTTATCGGCATTGCAATTCGATTTCGGTCCGCTAACAAATTTAACCGGATGCCGTACCATAACGGAGATTTCCCGTACTTGATTTAATTTCTCTCGAAGACCTTTCTTCGTAGGTTAATACATTGGTGTCCAACTTTGTACCTTCTCTTTTATATAAAATTAAATATAATAAAATCAAAACACTTTCAATACGATAATTCTGAAAGCATACAAATTCGTATTTCATTTACAATTTTTATGGTATTTAGTAATATTATATTATTTTTGAAGCGAGTTGGTGACCTCTGGTTCAACCCTTTGACTTTCTTGTGTTAACTCAATATATACTGCCTTCACTTTCATATCTGGCATGCCGCTTATGAGCATCACAAACTCGAAAAGTTTCGACTTTCAGCCATTAATCGTTCTCGTCTCAAAATCTACACAGACACGTTTTCGGGAACTTTATTAGTTTCTAATTCGATAAATTTGAACATGTATTTAGTAATACTCGATTAAGGCAAAAGCTGAATTGGACGAATAAAACGCACAATTGATTCGTCTATTTTTCTCTTATATGAAAAAATTATACAGTAATAATCTATCTTTTTCATTTTCATGTCGTTTTTATTTGAATTTTCGTGTACACAACGCAATATTGGAACACAGATAATTCTTTTTAACTCCGTTTATTTTCGTCGTTGTGAGCTTTTGTCAAAAGAAAATTGAATTTTCGACGACGGATTTTATTTTTCAACTCATTCCATATCTGATTGAAGTGTCAGCTTTTAAACGGACTCTCGAATATAATAAAATCATAGACGAGTTTGCTGAACAAAAAAACCAATACATGATACGATTGAATTACGATAAAATGATACCAACCGAAGAAATCATCATTGCAAATCGAATTCGACATATCCGAAAAGTCATCTCACGTTTCAGGACCTTTCTTCGAATCTATCGAAAATTTGCAAACGGCATTGAAAAGGTCGAATTTTATTTGGCTTGTTATTTTAGGACGGGCTCAATTAAAATTTGCACCGTATTAATTCGCGCACTATCGTCTAACTTTTCCCCCTTTTGTGTAACACGCACCGGTCTAATTAATTAATACCCTTCGAGATTTGATTTATTCGATTTTTTTGGTCCGAATCCTTTCCATAAAGGATATTCTGTTTGCGGCTTCTAAATCGCGTTTTCGGCTAACGAAGCTTTTCCTTTGGAGCGCCAAATTCGGTTGTGGGGTCGTTAATCATTTCGTCGGACGCGTAATTGGAACGGATTCCGTGGAAGCCTTTCGTTTATTTTTATATTGAGATTTCGGTGTGACGATATGATTCATGCGATTACGATATTGTAGTTTTTCTTGACTTTATTTGTCTGTGTTGAGATCGCTTCTTATACTTTTCAAGAAAAACTTTTATAGAGAGGACAAATTGATTGAGTTTGATTGAACGGGAATACAAAAGTTTTTTTTCTTACAATAAGTATAATTTTTGCTGACGAAAATAGTTTTGAAATAAAAGTTTTTTTTATGATTAGTTTGACGTTGCGTAATTATTTTTGTAATAATTATTTTATTTTTAATTTAACATATTATTTTACTAGTTAATCAGTTGAACATTAACAGCCAAAATTTCGAAAAATATTTTAAATTAAAAAAAATGATAAATTGTAATTTAAATATAATATTTATTAACATTTTTCTTCATATTGAGCATTACCATATGAGAGGCTCGGTAGTAAATAGTGCAGTTATTATAAGAAATTCACATAATTTCTTATATTTTTTACTTATTTGATTCCATTTGAAGTTTGACTTATTAACTATCATATAGTAAAATTGATAAAGTTTCATTTCTAAGAAGAGTACCATACAATTGTATATTTAATTTCATCGCTGCTTAAAAATTCATAAATTTCTGTCTATATTTTCTTTTTGCACGTTAACGTAACACACGTACAAGTTTTTATTAATGTTCTTCTATAAATAAACAAAGTAGAAACAAAATTTAATAAAGTCGTCCATGTTAAGTTCTTGTACCGTTATAAAAGAACTTTGTTCGCATCTAATCACGCTAAAAACGTAAAACTTTCGTGCGATGTCTCAAAGGATTCTCATTTTATTTGCGTCTTTACAACACTTTGCAACATGATAT
>JAOXNN020000091.1:473348-492194 GCA_028571205.2 Hydropsyche betteni | reverse complement strand
TTACTAGCAAGTATTAAAAGGGAATTTTTTATAAAACTTTCAAAAAATTAATGCGAAGATATTGGAATTTTAATATTTCCGCCGTTTTAACGTTCCAATTCCGCAGCTGTTCCTTTATGTCCTCTATTGTTGAGGGACGTTATACTACTTCAACATTTTCTTATTCATCCTCGGTTTCATCCAAGATTCATTTTTTTTCCATGGAAAATTTTCGGACTTTTCTCACTCGAAATTATTTATCACTCGACAGACGCTGGCGGAATTTTCCGGTATTACCATAAAGCAATACGCGAATATTTCCCGGGAGGATTTTCGCATAAACCTAAATAGGTTTTTATCACGATTCTCATATTCTTGTCGATGGAATGGTGTGGTTCGGTTCTTGTGCGTTTGTCAGGTACGGCAAACATTTGGTAACACGAAAATGTTTGTACAATGAATTGGATTGCGGAATTTGCTCCTTCATAAGAAAATAAATATTGCAAACGTATAAATCGAATATGTCGTATTTTCATAGATGATCTTGTATGCGTTTGTATTTGTTATGTAGTTTAATATGATTTTATTGGTTGTTTAATTTATTTCACATTTAAATTATTATTGAAAATTTATTATAATATATTATATTAATTTTACGGAATATTATAAGATGAATATTTTATGCAATATAAATTTAGACAGACCGTAGTGCAGTAGTACCACTGCATTGATTGTCATTCGTAAATATGATAGTTCAAGCCACGGGGATAGCCAGGGTAGGTCCGTTTTTAACAACTACTCGATCGTTTCAAATTAGCTACTTAACCATTTGACTAGAAAATGAGAGTTAATATCTCATTGATGAGACGATTCCAAAAAAATGGTTCCGATTTTTCACTATCGACCGCCATACGAATTATATGTGCTGACTTTGAGATTATTGAAACAACTATTGCATGCGGTTATTGACGATTGGCGCACACTAAATGTGTGCGGTTCGCGAGTTTGGTCAGTTCTTCATCTAAAAATTCTACACCTTTACACAAACAAATTACTCACAAAAAGAAATGCCTTATCAAAAAACCACCTAAACATCTCACCATTATAGCATCCGTCATTTCATCATGTTCCTACATATGTGGAAAATAGACTTAGATCCAGATACAACCAATCAATAACAATATGAAGAATATAAATTAGTTTTTATGTGAAAATTTTCAAGTCATAGTATTTCCTATATAATGAAATCGAATAAAATGTTCAAATTACAACACTAAATTCACATCACCAACTTTTTCTATATAAATCATTCAATTTATTTTCCGAACATCGTCGAAAAAACCTCACTAAAACCACCATTAACCACCTGTTAGTCCGACGAAGAAAAACTACAATTTTCTCCACCCGCATTATTTCCATTGGACGAGTTCGATATCCGGCCCCGTCGAGTGTTCATCAATCACTTATCTATATGTCGAACAAACATGTTTACCTTTTTACTTAAGCCCGCCTTTGTCGCGGGCCCAAATGAAAATCCCCACTTCGGCCCACTTTGGGCCCGCCCAATGGACCGACCGTTTCTAGGGTTTATTCGCGTGATTAAGGGTCGGCGGTTTTGATGGAGGTCCTGCAAATCCCGATCGATTCTCCCCTGCCTTGTGGATGGTGTTATTTTTTGACAGTTTCCTTATAATGTGTCCGCTGGATGAAAAAAATTGGGCGTTTTTCAGACGCGGTTCGGCGATGCGGAATATCAATTTTTTCGTTTTGAGGAAGTTGCCGCCGATAAATTATTCTGGGTTCGTTCTTCTCGGATGTTTCGGGTAAATTGGATGATATCGAATGAGGTCCCGTAAATGTTTTTGATAACTGAATGGGATTTATGGTCGATAAAATCGTGTGTTGGTAGTGAAGTATGAAAATATTAAATTTTTGAGCTTAATTAGCTTTTGTTATTCATGAACTATTTTGCTCCATTTAAACGTTCAATATATAAATAATCAAATTATTTGATATATTGATCGCAAAATTTAAAAAAAAAAACACTTCTTATTACGATAATTATTGTTTTCATGAGATAATTTGTTGATCTTTTACGTTTTTTATGAAAATCTGTAAATTTACAATAATGAAAAATAATACGTGTATTTATCTTCTGAGTACCGAAGCTAAGCGACAGTTGACGTGATCTATAAATAAATTTGATCACTTTTCATAGACTAAAGACCATTTGAAAAGGATAATTTGCCGTACTCAATCTCCTTGAGAGTTCATATTTCCTTATTATTATGTTGGGCTCAAGCGATAAGGAAATTGCCTAAACTTCTAATGGTATATGGGAAAAGCTTTATCTTATACTGGAAAATACATATAACGATAATGACAAGAATTTAAGACATTTACCACTGAAAAAAAATGTTTAAAATAAGTAAATATTACGAAATTCATTCCAAAACTAAAAAAAAAAAAAACAATTTTTGTTTGCGCACTACACAAAAACCCTTTATACACATTTAACATGCAAATCAACAAATACAATATTCAACATCCTTTCGAGCTTTCGATTTCAATTTCCAACAATCCATTAGAGCAGATATTTCGTAAATATTTCACGGAATTTTGAGAACTTCGCCCTTTCCAAGATTCATTACGTTTTTACGTAATTTATGCACACGAAAATGGCGGCCCGCAATAAGGTCGGAGTGCGAAAGTGCGTCCGCACACATTTTTGTCCCTTGATGTCGCGAGAGTGAATGCTGAAAAATTGACGACGATATATAAAATTATTCAAAAATTTTTCGGGCCATCGCTGTGCTCGACTGATATGGAAATTTCACACGTGACATGCGTGCGTGGGTGCGCGTATGTAAAAAGATTTTGGTACATTTCCAATGAATAAATGTGACGTTTTTGAAAAAATGTAATGTATGTTTTTTTCTTGAATATTTTTTGGAGTTTGTGGTTGTAGTATCACCTATATATAATAGCGGATTTCTGTGTGTTCGTCTGTCTGTCTGTGTATCTGTGTCGATGACGCTCGCAACTCTTATATTCTGGAGACATTTCGCAAGGGCACGGTTATAAAATAATTTTGCATAAATACATTCAATTTTTATTTTATTACGTAATAGTATGGTTATAAATTCGCAGCCGATGTTATTAACATCGGGCCTATATACTAGTATACTTATATTTATGGCAAAACACCATAGCAGTGTGAATATCATTTATTTTTGTTCACTGATGTTGTCGCTGTGTTGCCTCTCACACTTATATTTCACAATGGAGTATTTTTTTATACAGTTCTAATGATGTATATATTGAAAAAAAATCGTCTTCATTCCTGAAATTAAGCACGTATATAAGTATAGAAAGTTTTAAGTATAATTTTCAAAGCGTTGTCATTGTGTTGATTCGAAATAAAACTCAAACAATAAAAAAAAACCTTCACTAAGCAACAAACCTTTAAAAGTGTTCAAGAAACTTCGACGTTCTTTACACAACAATAGGCTTCCCGCTTTAAGTATTCAAGTCATCGTGTGCGTCCCGCCAACTTTGCGTGACCGACCCTCCACCGGCAAAGCCTCGCAGGTGGCATAGAGCTTTCCCAGCTACACCATCTGGCACCCCTGAAAGCCTTCAGAGAGGGTAGTTAACCGCCGCCGGGCGGTGTGGGGCTGTTTCTCCGCTTCCTGTTTTCAGGCGGCGGCAAAAGCCCCCGTGGGATCGCGGTCATGCCTTCTCTGAAAAGCTTTGCTCGAATTGCATCCAGCTCGTGCATTATGCAATTCTGTCGTTCCGTTACAGCCTGGGGGCTGTACTGCAGTTCGTTAAATCAATTTTCGAGTTTCACAACGCGGAGATTCGTGCGGGTTGCTCTAGGGGCTACTTTGCGCCGTTCGCTCGCTTTTAACTTTACGTATTCTACTAATACCTTTCTGGATGTTGGTTTAGTGTGTTTTAGTTCTGTTACGTTGATTTTGTCCGATCTAAGACTGGAATTTAATGGTAGTTCTTAAAAGATCGTGTGCGATTTAATAAACGTGTTGGTTTGATGTGAGGATGACTGCACACGTGAAATTCGCTAGATGTATACTATGTATGGTTTATATACGTGCCTGGATATTTATTTAAACATAACATATGGAACAATAGTTTTTATATCATAAATTTTCAAATAAAATATAAAAGTTTATATATTATACAACGTATCCAAATAAAACATATTATAAACTTAATTGGGAAACGAGCAATCAGACCCAATAATAAATGTTGTAATTACACTTTTCGTACTTTCTAAATGTAAAATCGAGTAGGTTTATATTATAATTAAGTATTGGTTAACGCGCAAGCGTTTTTCTCTTTCGCGCAGTAATGGATAAGACTCGAAATGGCGGCGAAACAATGGCGAACGCATACTCACACCATGCACCGAACACCTCTTTATATTTTATCTCTTTGGTTTTATTACTGTCAGCGAGAAATATATATCTTTCGCATAAAGGGCAAGCCGTACGTATACACAAGTATATTATGGACAAAAAGACGTAAATTCAGTGATAATACTCGGTTTGAGCACGTTTTTTTGTCCCGTTCAAAGATTATATAAATTATTTTATACGGCCTAAATATTTTCGGTAATTGCGAAATAAATTTGTTTAATTCGGTATAATGTCCATAATAATGGTTCTTTGAAGCGTTTACATCAAATTTTAATTGTTTTATATTCATGTTTTAATATTGTTTTCTCGATCCCAACAAAGACACTTTTTCCGTTAATTAAAAACGTATAAGGTACCGAAGTTCACTCGACGGTGCTTTTTACGACGTCCGATTTTACGATCGCTTTTATTATTCGGTGACGCTCGTAAAAACTATTTTCGAGTATACACCGTGCTGAAATATTGAATTATTTTTATCAATTAGCCATCTTTTAGATACACTTTAACGTTTCGCGGAATGAAAGGGCTAAAAGGCTTTAAAATTGCGATACCTGGCTGACGGGAATAAATGAACGGTCCAAGGCAAAGTTCTTCAGGCAAACGAACTTTATTTGTTGGAAGAACGAAATATGTACAAATTAAGCTCTTTTTCTCTTTGCAGAGAATTTTCTTTGAATTGTAATGTAAATTTATTTAGCGTTCATAGTTCAACAAAGGCTCTTTTACGCTTACTAATGTAATATTCCCGGCGTTTGTTGAAAGGGTGACGGAATTTGTGGTAACATCGTTTAAAAATGAATCATTCATTTTTCTGTATTCTTTTGTATAATATTTTTTGATTAAGTAACAAGGAAACAATTTCATGTATAACTTTCTTATACATAATGTTCTTTGGTCTAAATTAAATATGACAAAAAAGATTTCACTATCTTGAAAATATTATAATATATTGCTCTCATAAAACTAAAAAATCGAATTCTAATTTTTACTGAACGAATCGTATTAATTACATATGTAAATCGAAAACTAAATGATAGCCTGATAATTTTTTTTTGTCTACGAACACATAAAAAATCGTAGAAAGCTTTTGTCTATTTAACTAATGGCGATGTTCTAAGAATCTCTTTAGTCTCGGTGCCATCGAACGTTCAAGATTGATGAATAAATAAATATGGGCTAATGGAACGTCTCTTTGATTTTTGGCAAATAATTTACTGTCGAAGAAAACGCAATTAAAACACAGAGAAGCGTTTTTGGGGTCGATAATGAAATTTCTCTGTAACGTATCCTTTTATTGATTGCTCGGTATTCCTGAAATAATTTCGGACCGCAACGAAATAGACAGATTAATAATTTTATACCAAATTGAAATTTAGGTGGTTTTCCTCTGGTTAGAATTATAATATAAGATTCGGTAAAATAATTTTAATATTTTTATCGAAATAAACTCTAAAAATAATTCTGAAAAGTATTTTTTTGGATTTGCAAAAGAAATGAATTCCTTTCATAAAATTTGATGCTTGAAAACCTTTTGTGTCAGTCCAGCAAACTTTGACATTATTCGCGCTCGATTAAGCACATTGTAAAGTAGATTCTTCTGTGTTTGATTAACGATTGAGATTGCATCGAAGAAGCCATTCATTGCACTTTGTAATATTAACGACTCGGATCGTTTAACGAAACTGAACACACCTTTATATATTTCAACGGCGTAACATATAAATTTTCGCAAAATTCATCCCGGAAGCACTTACATCCAAGTTTTATGCATATCTGCCGAGAGAATGAGAACACTAAAGTTATTTCATACCATAAATATTTAATACGAATATACTACGTACATTTTGCAAGTTGGGCGCGGAAAAACGTTGAACTTTGCACTTGCGTTGTTACGTTGTTGCGACGCGGTGGATTTTCCGCAGATGTTCCTCGTACATGGTCTATTTTCAAAATGTGTACGTGGCATATATGTGCATATATTGAATGTATGTGCGCATTATCGCCTCATGCGGAAAAATGCACGAGTGCATAAAACTAAACAAAGAAAAGTCACTACGTGCCGCATGGTCGTTCGTGAAAAATTCGAACGAGTTTTCGCGGAATTTCGTATTTGAAAAATTAGTTTTTGAATATTTTTCAGATTGTGTAATATTTTCAAAATATTTGAATTGTATGCACATAATATATTATGTTTCAATACAAACGTCAAATCAGTAAATATTTAGTACAACCACATAATATGCACATATCTAGTTCATAATTTAACTAATCATGTATAAAAATATTAAGTAGTTTATACATTTACCTTAAACTTTCATTACAAAATAGAATATATATAATATTATTTATAAACTCTCAAACAAGTTTTATTAAATTTTTTCATACAAAAATAAAAATAAATAATCGATTTTTATAATTTAATAGAAAAATTATATTATGGTTGTATTTATACTCAATATAATGAGGGTTTTCCGTATGTGCCAATAAATAATATTGCATTAGTAGTAGTTTCAACAATCGTGTATATGAATGGTCTGTTTAATGAAATATCTGCTGGTGACATGCGATCGTTCAAAGTTGCACCTGAAATTAATTTTGAATTGAAAAAAGTTCTAGGAGATAAATGAAAATAATAAAAAAAATCATACTGGAAACTGCTGAAGCTTCAGTGCCTTCTTCACTGACTTCAATTAATGCTTTATGATAAACTTTGTTCAAAAATAAGTTTTTCTTTTGAGAAATAATACTGAAATTGGCGTGAGCTGAATCAAACGCTGTTTTTATTCCCATCTGAAAAGTTTTTTTTTACATAAACATCAAAGATACAATAATAAACGTAAAAAATAATTGTTATTTTACTTTTATCAAAATATCTTTCATCGAAGTAACGGATTTCATTAAAAAACGAGGAATACTTAAATCCAAAGACATCGCATTTTTCATAGGATCGTTATCCATACGATCGTAGATAGTCCTTATTGATGTTTCGCTTAATTTTTTCAAAACCACATCTAAAGTTACTTTAGAATTTGGTACAATAACAAACATAGAATATTTCGGTTTCTATATAAAAAAAATGATATTCATAAAAATCATCTCATATCATTTAATATAAATAATGAATACATTTACATTGTCTTGTTTCTTTTTTCCATTACATTCGGGTAAAATATCATAAAAATCATAACAGTTAGGCTGAAAAAAATAATCATATTACTTCATTATATTGAGTATTTCAATTTTTTTTTAAATAATCACCTCTCCATATGGTAATTCGACAATTTCACTTTCTAAATCTCGAAAGTATAAATTAGAATAAGGTGCGAGATTAGACATCATATTGACTTTCCCCATTTCTTTCCCTTCACTATCGAAAAACGGCATTTCCTTAGTCTTGTTCTTATCGAAAGGCATCGTCCATTTTCCTTTAAAGTATATTGTATTTGATAATATCGCAAGAACATCTTTTCCACGATCAGCTGGAAAACAAAATATTTTTTTTAACTTATCGTGAAGAATCTAAGTTTCACTTGGAATTGTAACATACTGTTTTTAAATGTATTTTTGAATTTCCCATGAGTGGCCGTTTCGATTATCTGGTTCATCTGATTTATCGTGGATTCATTTGCGAAGTCGACGAAAGAAATGTTGGTTTTATAAAAGGTTTTCGCCAAATTGAGATAATCTTCTGTAGGCTGTGCATATAGAATTAAATTTAAAAGCACTTACATGTATGACTCTTAAATCAAAAAAATTATATTAGATAAAAGTAACGATAATGCAATAACCTGTATTTCTTTTGTCATGAAGATGTTATTGTTGGTTTCTAATTGTACTAATTTATTTTTTTCTGAAAGTGCTAAATCTATAAGTTTATATGCATTTCTAGTTGCATTTTTATCTAAATGTTTTAATGTTTTAGTTATTTCAGACAAAGTATCGCCGCTAGCTCCTTCTGACATTAAACTTATCAAAGTCCATAACGATAATGGGCTGACGATTAAATTTTTTTCACCAGTCACATGCATTGTTTCCTAGAAAAAAATTATTATTTTAAATTATATTTTAATGTTTTTGAATGTAAATAAAAAATTACCCGTAGTAATTGAACTGAAAATTGATATATTCCTTCTATTTGTTTGTTTAAATCTTCATTGTTTGGTTCTTTCTGTGGTGCTTGTTCTTTCACGATAATATCACTCATTTGAGCATTAACAATTATAAAACTTGACAAAATTAACGAATACGTTGCTAAAATTGAATAAAACATACTCATATTTCGCAAAATCTTTCAAACTATTGTTATATATGAAATTATAATATTTAAAAAATATATTTTTTTGTAAAATTTATGCCACATCTCAAAAATCTTCCATGTATAGAAATTCAGAAATTTATCACTGTTTACAAAACGGTCAATTACATTAGTATAATTTAAATAACGGATTTTTAATGAATCCGTTCATAATTTACAATTATGTTTCGCTTTATGTATTACAAAATTCTTGAAAAATTTACATATTAGATTATATCGAAAAATAATTCCGGTAACAAAAAAACCACTTTGTACAAACCTGTCTTCATAATGCCGATTTTAAACATATCCAGTTTTAAAAAAATAGATTATAAATTAACACATGCACATAATTATTTAAATTTTTTGTGAATATTTTAATGTCAAAATAAAAACGGAATAACGGTTTTTTTGTTCGACTTTTCTAATGGCAGTGTGTATCGTCTCTCGATGGCGAAACTCGACTGACCTCGGGAAACACTTGTATTAATGATGTCGATGATAATGGATGCAGTTAAACTCGTTTAAAATTATATTAAATAGTAGTTCCAGTTGAATATACGTCAAGTTGTGAAAGTTAAGTGGGAGTCTCAAAACAAAAGAAATATTATAGGGGAAACTTGGGTAATTCCATGATGGTTCGAATAAAGTAGTTTTTTTTTTTAAATAATACTAACTTATTTTCATTAATTATATCTACTTAAAGTTTAACAATAGGTAAATGCAAAAAATATGCTTTGTAATTTGGTGATAATAGTCCACGCGTGATGCTAGTACAGACATATTTTGCAACTATTTTTGTTTTTTTCACCGTGCGATGAATACACATGATTCGGTTGAGTAAAAAAAGGCTTTTGATCTACATTTTTTTTTACTATCAATAGATAAATCATAATAAGGGTATAATGTAAAATTTCATAGTATTCTCTCATTGAAATATTTATAAGGAAGAATATGATAACTTTAACGTATTGTCACGAAATAAGTCTATCATATTTGATTATTTGAAGAAATTTCACACAAAATAGGTATAGATACACATCTAAATAATGATTTGATGATAAGAAAGTAAATGCTTTATGATGGTCAACTTTTTTTAAATTATTTCATATTAGAATACAAAATAATGGCAAACGTACGCTTAATATCATCGCATTACCCTATTTTCCCATTAATGAAATTTTATTTGATTTTAACCAATTAGAATTCGAAATGAAAAGTATAATTATACGCTTTTCAAAACGTTTCAACCGATCAAATATTAGAATGAGATCAACAGATTTCTAGTTATAATTTTGTCGTCAAATAGAAAAACAATCAGTAGTCGCTTTGTTTACAATCATTTGTTGCAAGTGATCGTTTCTTTGATGAAAGATGGCTATATTTCAGGCTATTGAATAAAAGTTATTTATGAAAGCTAGTATGTTTAATCATATAGGTAAATGAACATTTAGGGTAAATATTAATTATAATTAATAATAATATAAGATTGAGCGACGTTTGTGGTTTATATGTTGTTGTTACGAATCAAACTCATTCAGATGAAATAAAATCTAGTAAAAAAATAAATATCGGTTAACAAGACCATTTAAAAAACCTTTTCAAACAATTTACCACCTATTACCGAATCCATCATTCTATTATTTCTCAACCATATCCATATCGTATCGATTTTTCGAACAACAAACTTTTGTTTGTTTCCGCGCTCGATTCTCACCACTCTTTTCCTCAACAGCATCGTAAAAAAAACGGCAACTGTAAAAATACAGCGCGAAAGCCTCACCCGTCCTCCCTTTATGACGCATAACAATACGATTGTGTTGTTGTTCGACAATACTTTGATGGTCATTTTTCATTTCGATACAACGAGACCGCACCCGGGCGAAGGCTTTGCGTCCGCGTCGGATTTTATTATTTATTTGCGCGTATAAAATGTACGAGCCGCAATAATGGAGGATCGAGAAGGGAAAAAAATTCAATTCTGCAAGCGATCGAAGCGCGACTTGTGTGCGATTGTGCTGGGAATTATTCGAAGGAACTTTTGTGGTTTGTGGGGTGTTGGGTGTTGGAAAAGTGGACTCGTAAATCATCGGTTGGAATTTGTGGTTGGGTGTTATTGATTGGAAAAGTATAATCTATGTTGGGTCGGATGGAAGTGAATATATTATATGGGAATGTTCGAAATCGTGCTAGAATTTGAATATCGAAGTTGGATTGTTTATCGTATTATTATATAAAGCTAAAAAAAGTTATAACAGAGAAAAATGCTATACCAATACGATTTTTAAAATTCAATTAAAAAAGAACATTATACTGTGATGAGAATGAAACTTTGAAAAAGAAAAATGTTTGCCAATTTTTCCAAATCTTATTTTCTATTTGTGACTTCTTCCTGTTCTTTGAATAAAATATAAAATATCTTTTAAACTCGAAAATTAATCTTATAAAACTCAAAGGCAACCTTTTAAACTTCAAATTAAATCCTTTTCACATCAAATTCATCTTCTTCATTTTTTTTTATGATTTCATTAAAAATATTAACGGTACGTTAAGTACATGTCCATCGTACCTATTATTAGATTTTTTTAAATTTATTATGTATGTGAAAAATTGTGAAGATCACCAACTGAGATTATCACGTCAAATTGAAGAATAAATTGTATTATATATCATTGTATTATTATTACAACGGTTTTAATAATTCTTTTCGATAGTTGAACTTGTTTATTAAAGGCATAGTTTGTGGTTTATAAAGTTGAACTTGTTATTTATAAGGCTGAATTTAGAATATACAGTAAACCCTACTATAAAGTTATGATAGATTCCACAATATAGGGGGTTAAGGTTTTTCAATTTTTTTTGACATTTTTACATGTTACCTGCTTATTTCAAATGAATTTGAAAAAAAATTGAATTTAAATGCACTTGAACGATATAGGGGGAGACGTTTTGGGAGGTTTACTGTAAAAGCTATAGTAGCTCTCAAATACCTTCCCAGTCCACAAAATTTCTCGTTCGCTTGTTAATTATATTAAAAGAATATTATGCAAAAATTGAAATTTCTTAAGCAGTATCATTTTTCCATCAGTATATTAATAATACATATTCGAAATCCAATTATATCGAATCTCGTGTACCCAAAATCCCATTAGGGCCTCTTTCTTACTGCGGCATCGAAATTTGCGCCCGTCATTACTTATACTTAAGGAGCCTTCGCGCCGCATATTAACCGAGATAGCGAAATGGAAAGACACCACCTCCGGGAACGGTGGAAAAAAAATCTTTTTTCGCGCTGAAAAAACGTTCCGGTTCATATTTTAAAATTTCATCTTGATACTGGGGTCGTCGAAGCGTCGAAAACACTAACGAAGCGGATTGAAGGGCGACACCGGGAAGACCGCGGAAAATTTCGTTCGCCATTTATATTGCGGCGATGTAAAATTAGAATCGAAATCATCGCATTAGCGATGCGGAGTGAAATTGTCCCTTTTTTATTGAAAATAAAAATTATTTACGTCCGAAATGTTTCCGATGCGGAATCGTCAACTTTTTCATTTAGAATTATGTGATTGCGAAAAAAACGATTTAAGTTGAAATCCTCTTTATATGTTTTTAATTAATGTAGTTGAAATTGTTTGATGTTTTCGTAAATGAACGAAATTTCTAAAATAACGTTGCCTCCGAAGTTTTTAATTTATAAATTGGTAATTTACTGTTATTATTACCGATTATAATGTTAAATATATACTATAAACACTTTTTTCCGCTAAATAATCCTTAGAGTTTGTTCAAATACATAGACAAATCATCAAATGCAACAAAAATTTAATATTTTACATCAAAATTTTTTCGTTTATTTCTTAGTGATATTATACTATCTTTACTTTTTTTTATAAACATATAAAAAGGGCATAAATTTGAAATTAAATCTGGACTTAAATTTTTTTTTTAAATTAGCGATCACGTCACTTTTATATCTTTATAATCGCACATAAAGTTTTTCATGTTTAGTTATAAATGTAAATCGTATAATTAATTTTCAATTCCAAAAATAAAGTTTCTGTTATACATTATCTAAAATTAGTTCTATATGGTTCTTGACTCTAGAACCTCGGAAAACAAAAAAAAGTTCATTGAAGTTTAACAATATTTTTCAATATTGAAAAACGCAAAACCATACCTCAGAATAACGAAAAATGGAGATACACCACTTTCAATTATAACAGCTCATAAAATAAATTATTTTTCAATTTGAAATTTGTCAATTTATGCACTCTCCGATGAATTTAATATTGGTTGTTTCATCATATTTTCAATATGCAAATCCAATATCAAAATTTGCCGGTACGTTCGGGCCTTAATTAATTCATAGACTCCACCGCCGAATTCTCAAATAGCAAACACCTGTATTAGTATACAATCGTTTGGTCTTCGTATATTTGATACTCGAGATTAAGTACGTATTCGAATCGGCTTTATGTCTCGAATAATTAGTTCTCCGGCGATAACAATCAATACTTCGGTGTGACCGAAGGGTGAATTTCGTCGTTCGTAAGGCGCCAAAACGCCCATACGACCTTATATTATTATATAGAAATGTGTAGTTTCCCGGGAAATTCCCGAGTGTTTGCCACGCAGGCATTTCGAGTATTTGTTCGCGTTTGAATTATCGACGCAAAGAATCGTCGCAGAAGCGCGATGAAATGCGATATCGGAATTGTGTATAATTTTCATGTTTGCGGTAATAATAAATACGAGCTTTCATTTGTTATATTAATATTCTATGGATTTTTTATTAGAATTTACACAGAGTATTGGTAATGTTTACCATCTTTGTTAGTTCGCTCGGCGAGCTTTCCTCTCATCCCTTCCGGCAAATCAAAATTTCCAGGAAGAAGAACGAAGACGGGTCGAAGTTGTGGATGTAGAAATCGCCGAAGGTCGATGGCACACGAAAAAAAAAATATAAGGAAGTGAAAAAAGAACATGGGTTTTTCAAAGCGTTTGCAAATACAAAATAATGCGTTGTCATCTGAAACTGTCAGACGTGACTGTGAAAACGGGACCCAAATGGAAGTCTGATTTTATTTTATATTTTCAGTGATATTCCGTATTTGATAATTTTTGCGATATATATATATATATTATATAAATCTTTCGTGTGATTTAGATGGGTATTTTTTTTATTGAAATTCATAGTTTTTCAATCATGTGCATGACAATATCATGCCGAAACTTTTTAATAAATCATTTAACGTTTCGTTTTATTTTTAAAATTAACATTGAAAAATTTTTTTAACACAAATTGACTAAATTACTTTATTTCTGCAAAGGTTCGAATATTTAGAAAAATAAAACATTAACTTATACATCATTTTATTATTAAGTAACAAAGCAACTCTTAAAAAATTTAAATATCATTGATGTCTATATATTTATATTATCTGAATGCACTCTATGTAACTAAACATTAACTCTTTGAAGATTTTGAGAAGAATCAGTTAAAAATTTGAAATAATAATCAAAAACAAAGTATAATACATATCCACAGGTATCAACACAAAATTAAACCCATTTAAATTCAAATTCCACAACATAGAAACTCTAATGCAATTCTCTACATTACATTCAACCATTCAAAGTGCAATTTTCTCCAAATTGAACTCGCTGAAACGGCGTACTAACACTTATTGCGCTTTTCCACGAAACAAAGCCTCACCGCAATTCGAACGACTTTTCCCGACCGTAACGAGACTTGCAAGTAGTTCTACTTCTCGGTGTCACTCAAACAATGGCATCCCCGAGGGCTTATTCCGATTAGCATACTGCGAAATTAAGTGTCAAAACGCGTGAATTATCCTCATACGAGAAGGGCATGTGTCCGGGACGGTGGAGTCCCACGGGACAACGAATCCGACGTTCGGTTATTACGTGGCGTGTACGTGTTTATGTAGTACGTGCATTATGGAGTGCAACGCTCTTGGAGAGTTTTGGATTTTGGTGTTGTGGAGTAAGGCGGATGTGGGAGAAGGGGATGGTTTTTTGTATGAGGTTCGGTGGATGTTTTTTAGGTGTTAGTTTGTGGTTAATTTCAATATAACCGTCATATTGAAATTTTGACCATCTGTGGTATTATATAATGATCAGTAGAACTAATGTTTGCGATGAATTTTCGACTAATTATTTAAAGACATTATAATCACGACGTAATCGTTTCTAAATCAAATTGAAATTTTATATAATACTCGTCTTTTTAATTTTATCTATTTGATCGTTCCTACATTTTTTTGTTTTTTAGATACTATTTTAGCATTTCGAAAATCTATCTAACTAACTATAAGATTTATATGTTTTGCTATATGGTCATAATATAATTAATTCAATTTCTAATTTCTGTTTATTATAGCTATCACTAAAACCATTTTTACCGCTCATATTTTCCTTTTTCATACCACTTATTATTTTTTCTAATATATAATATATCTTAACAAATTGAAGTTTTCATAACATTTTCACACTCAACATTCTCATTTCGCAACCATAAATTATTATATATCAATCGAAATCTTTTATCTTAAATAAACGATAATTTTAATTTAAAAACCACAAAAATTCGATCCCCTAATTCTCAAATACAAACAAACTAACAAGTTACTTATACAAACATGTATTATATTAAATTTCGTAGGAAATTCATTCCCCACTTCGTATTCTAACTAAACAGTCAAACACATGCACTATTCGGCGTTGATGAAACATCAAACGTTTACACTTTTCATATACATACATACATATATATATATACACAATAAAGTGAGTAAACAGAGTGGCTTTTCACGAAGCGAAATTTCGTAGTGCGATGCGCATAATTTCGCACGTGATGTGTCAAAACGGAATAGCTTCGTGCGCTTTGTGCTTCGGTCGTCTACCTTTTTCAAGCATGCGTGGTATTCCGCTTGAACTGTTGTGATTACGCTTTCACTGCATTTTTAGTGACGGAAATATTTTGGCGATCTGTTATTATAATATGAAAGGAAATTGCTGTATGTATTGTTTGAAATATTCTTGGAAAATCGGTATCATATCCGACGCCTTTTCTATATGTATTGAAATATTGAAAATTATCTCTTTCCATATAATTTTAATAAATTACGTCGCTTGTTATCAACATCAAATATTTAATCGAGGTTAAAAAATTTATTATAAAAAAAAATTTTGACTGTGGGTTGTTTGAATGTCGTGTTTTATTGTTTTAAAAGTATTCAAACTGTCGAAAATTTTATGATTCAATTATCCAATGACAATCTTTTTCATTCCAACTGTTACATTTATTTTCATATTTAAATATAAGATGTTCCGTTTTTCAATTACCAATGTGTACACTTTGCTTTCATATTTATCCTGAATAAAATTAAATAAAAAATTCTGTGATTTAGTTCAGGAAACAATTTTTATAGAATAAAATATATGCCAGCGGCCGAGAATTTGTTCAAGCGAGCGCGAATAAATTGTCTCAAGATCACTATCGAGTTTCAAATTTTAGCAGTGAGAGCCGCCGATAAGAAAACTCGTAATATTGTTGACTCGTTCCGCGAGAAATAAACTTTTCCGTTTGGCTTGTTTCGGAAAGCAGAGAGGAAAACACCTCTGAAAGATTTTCCCGATGAACTTTCTCCTTTGCTTGTACTACGCCTAGAAAATCTAGACGAACTAACTTTCGCTTCGACATCCGACCGAAATCTCTTTATTAAATATTTGTATAGATTGTCAGTGTTGAAATAATATTCGATCAGTTTCTTTCTGTGTATTTTCCAATATGACAACATTGATTTTGATCCAAAGTCTCAGCTCGAATGTAATGTATTATATTATATGTATTTTCAAAGTGTTTTTTAAAGACATTATACTTCTATGTAAGTACTAAAAATGTATTGAATTATTTTTTTCTTAATAATATTCATATATACCACGCTATGTGTTTGTAATCACTTCATTCATGAACGAAGAAAAAATGAAATGAAAATTAGCAATATCTAGCGGTGTATAGGCGCTGTTTGATATTGGTGTATCGTGGGAACCTTTTTTCATTCACATTGTCAAAATTTCCAAATATTTATTGTACGAGGAAATTTGCATACCTTCCATAAGTATGTCGTAAGACACGTTAATTGTTATATTTAACAGAAGACGTTGAATAATACACCTTCACTAAATAACGCCTATACATCACCAAATGTTGTTAAATTTCATAGACAAAGCAAGTTTCTGTGCTTCTATGCTATCTGTGCTGTATATATATATCTTGATTTTTAGAATTTTAATTTTTTTATTATCTTCACTGTAATTTATTTTATGCAGATAAGCTTTTCTGCTACGTGTATGCCATTTTGATTTCATGGAAATTTTCGTAAAATCCCAAAGCGAAATTTTACGTATTTTTAGAATATTCCAAGTTGTGTAAGTATAATGAATTAGCATTATAGAAAAAGCGTGGCTTTTTTTTCCACCGAGTGTTGACAGCCAAAAAATTTAAAGCCTTTAAAAATGTTCCAGCGTAAACGGCGATGAAATCTCATAAATCCTTTTTTTCGCGAGCTAAAATCGCCGAAAGTCTTCTCGTGCAAATATACGACAAACATATAATATATTATATGATACATATATAATATGTATGTGTGATTCTCGAGAATTTGTCTTACGTCCTCGCTGCCTGGCTAATATATCGCATTTTACGCGGTTTTACCTCCACGAAAGAGAAAATCCCTACGCCAATTTTCTTCGCGTATTTATTTTTCACGAGCGTTGAAAGTATCTCAAATGTTATTTTATGTGTTTCACACATCATTATTGAATTATATATTATACTTATAATATAATAGGCTAGTTATGAAAGATAATATTTAGATTCAATTGTAAACAGATTAAATTTTTGAAATTTAACATTTTTATTGTGATATATGGATTAGTTCAGTATTAAAATTTTTGGTTTATTTTATTTTATTATTTTAGTAAAAATGTGAATCTATGATGCTTGAGTTAGGTAATATTAAAGCTACGCGACGGTAACGTCGTTTGACAGTTCCCGTTTACTCTGAAACCATCTTAAAATTAATATTTTGCTTAATTAAAATGGTGCACATCTGTGAATTATAAATATCGTTAAAATTTAACCAAGTTTTTCGTTTCAAAAACATAATTTCTTACTTATAAGCCATATATTGATAAATATAAAAAAAATCGCATATGACAGTTTTACGTAATATGCGAACAAAATGTTGAAATATTAACGTTTTTCAAAAACCAAACGTCTTCGTTATTTGAAATTTGGACTTCTTTTTCTATTCCCTTTCTTTCTACCTAAGAAATTATGAAAATGTTAACAAAAACATATACACGATATGAAAAACACCCTATTTCCAACAAACATCACAAACACATTAAACACGCCTGCAAAGCATAATACAATATATAAAAAGGCTCGATACACACGTTTCGAATGTTTGGCGTGCGCCGTCGACGTGCAAAGCGCGAGTGGTTTACATTAAAAGAGCCTATAAATCAAATTCGACTGTATCAAAACGTCGCAAGCACAATGGTGGAGGCTGTATCAAAGTTTCCCTACGTCAAAAGAGCCCAATTCATATTATATTTCGGGCAATGTACGTTTGAGGGGCTGTGATCAAAGAAGTCGTCGGTGTCTTTCGCTAAGTTTGCGTAGTGAAAGCGTTCGTTTGTTTCTGGCGTGCGTTTGAAAATCAATAATAGCGTTCAATGTTTGAGTTTATGTAAGGGCGAGGCTCCATGGTGAGCAATGACAGTATCAGTATTATATTTTTGCTAAAGAAAACGTGTGGGATTGATCACAACTACACGTTTCTGTGTGTTTTCATCCATATTTGTTCAAATTGTTGCTGTCGTTGTGAAGGTGATGTTCCATGGTGAAAAACGACAGTGTGAATATAAATGCGAGTATATTTACTAAAGAAAGTATTTAGGATTGATTACGATACGTTTTTGTGTGTTTTCACCTATATATGCTCAAATTTTCTTTGTCGCTATAAAGATGAAGCTTCACGGTCAGCAATATTGTGAATATGGATGCGAGTATTATTTGTTAAAGAAAATGTGTGT
>JAOXNN020000091.1:457737-473248 GCA_028571205.2 Hydropsyche betteni | reverse complement strand
GCTATAAAGATGAAGCTTCACGGTCAGCAATATTGTGAATATGGATGCGAGTATTATTTGTTAAAGAAAATGTGTGTGATCGCAACAATAGGTTTTGGTGTATTTACATATATATAATATATACATGTGCTCAAATTTTTGCTGTCGTTATCGCTTTGCTGCTCACACTCACGATAAGCGACAGAGACAATGTAGATATGTATTATTATATATATCAGGTGAAGAAAACATGTCAAAAGGTGTCATTTTATGGAGACTTGCCCTTATTGTTATCGGTTTCAGGATTGTGGTGTAAAATGTTTTCGTCGAATATTGAATAGGAATATTTTGCGTTTCGAAGATACTTAATAGATGATTTAAATTTATGATTGGATTGTGTGATTTGTTAATATTCATTTTGAAATTAGAATGCAACGAGGTTTAAAAATTATTTGGAATTATGAATACGGGGTTTATTTTCGTTTTTTGCTATTAAAATCATATTTTCGAGCGTGATTCTTTATTTCCATTTGGCTCGTTTTAATGATTTGCAATGTGTATTCGACATTGTTTCCGGAATTATTTATATAAATTTTCATACAAAAGTTTTAATTGCTTGATAAATATTTTTCGTGTATATTTCGTATATAAAATATTCATAAAAATGTATATTTTGATTAAAAAACATTTATATTTTCAAAATAATATAATCTACCCATACAAAACGAAAATTTGAAACTCTTGAAACATTTTTCATATTTTACTTGTAAAACAATGTTATGAGCTACACGTGCGACATAATTTATCTCATGACTGAGACGTCAAAGCAACATTTCTTAACCTTTTTACCCGTGTGGAGTATTTTTTAATATCTATCTTCAAAAATACAATCATCCATATATTGAAACATTAAAATCCATCAGTACATACAAACAAAAGATTCTTAATTTATTACTCCATTTATACATTTCATGATCAAAAAATAAAAATAAAAAAACGGAGAATCATCTAATTTTTCCACAACATCTAAGATTTACGTGGCTTCGAACACCTTTCTCATCTCCATGCCGAATTGTCAGTAATTCTAACCGTTTTAATAAAGACGCTGTTTTTACGGCCGCGTTTCAGATGCGAAACTGCCTTCGGCCGGCGAAGTGGCAAAGTTTGGAGCGCACGAAATATACACCGAGGATATACGAGTATATATTATATATACACGTATATTTGCGTGCAGGTTATAACCGTTTTTCATCTCGGTCGGTTTGGGTTGTAATTTTAACAAGTGCGCGACTGAAACGCGAGCCGTGACTGTCTTTATGGGTGCGGGGTTATTACGGTCGAGGGTAAATCACGAACGTGTCTTTTGACTAAGGTTCTATGTGTTTTTGCTTATATTTTATTTTCAATATAATTTTGATAATTGGATGATTAAAAAAACTATATATTTTCAATTTTAACAAAGTCCGAATCTCTAACTTTTATAAAAAATCAATACAGCAAATTTACTAGTCCTATCATTAAAGTGTCCCGTCGCTATTTTATTAAATCTTATTATTTTACAAAATAAAAGTTAATAATTTTAATGAATATTATAATATGTTATATTATTATATCGATGTGATATATTATAATATAATAATAACATTTGATATATTAGATAGAATAATTAAAAATCTGAAATAGATTTAAGAAATTAGATAAAATGTCTTAGAAATGAGTATAAATCGAGTCTCTCTTTTAAGCAGTTTAATAAAATAAATCTTCTCCAATTTTCTTAAGATAAAAGTAACAAATAGTGGCATAATATTTTATGGACTAATATTTTTGACCTTTTAAGGAGGGCAAGATTCTTTATAACGAACCCTTTGAACTATCTCATATCTTATGAAAAAAATATATTTTCATAATATTTTTACTGCCAATAAGCAGATACGAAAACATGAAAATTTCATTATATTAACTCTATGATGCGGCGAAAAAAAAAATAGTTGAAATTTAAAAAAAATAATGTTGCCTGGCATTTTCTTAGAATGAAAGTAAATTTTCATATAATAAATTTTTTAAATAATTACTCAGTTTCAAAAATATTCGATTTGAAAAATATTGCAAGTTAGTGGGAATACTTATAATTACAATTTATAAACAGTTTTGATTGATTTTTTTTATAATTTTAATATTAAAAATATACACAAAAATTTATCATATAACAAAAAATATATTTTTATTTCGTTATTTGTCTTAACTAAGAATAAAAAAAAAACTATGAATCGGATTCGTCAAGGATTCTGTATGCGAATGTCATGAAATTCTGGCGATGACCGTATGAGCCGGATTATCCCGGATTCGTAATAATCCCGGTCGGGATTAATTCCCCGACCTGTTTGCGCCATAATAAAAGTTAAAGTCCCGAAGGCGATATTAAGCTTAATTTACTATGGCGAAACGCACGATAATTCCTTACATGTATTCTATACGTTTCTCCGAATAAAAAAGCCGTTACTTTCCGACGCGACGAAAGAAGGAGTCGAATTTTAAACAGCCCCGCGAATAATGGAGCCTTCGCGTCACATAATACATATATTAGGCTCGCAAATATGAGAAACTTTCGGCGTAACAATGTTTGAAACTCCTGTGCGTGTGTGTAATGTATGAAAAGTTGGCCATTACGGCAGCGGGTCGTTACGAGTATGTTTTTAATTTGTTGCGAACTAATATAATTTGGGGAGCACTTGCAATTGTGTCGTGGAATTGCATTAGTTTAGTTGGATTTTAAAATTTATATAAAGTTTTTCCTACTGGTCGTATTGTTAAATGTTGTCGATGTGAGTTTTTCCTTTTTGTGAAAATTTAATTTACTTGGTTTCATATCGAGTGAAGTTCGACAAACTACATGAGTGGAACTTTTAATTAAAACCATACAGCTATAATTGAAATTAATCATGTATTTCTCATTTGTTGTAAAGTTTAGCTTATTGTTGTGAATAGCTTTTATACTGAAAGTTCAATATTATGTACGTATTCTCATTGGTTATGCCGTGTATTATTATTTGTTAATAAATTCGATAAAATTTTCGTAAGTTAATTAAATCAACAAATTACAAATTGAAACAATATGCTTTGTTGTTAATCAACAAAGAATATTAAAAAGTACTTTTTAAGAAAAAAAATTTCAAAGAATACAGATATAAGAATTCGAATATAAATGTAAATAATAGATATTTTTTATTAACCATCAAAGTTAAGTCATAAATAGTATGGTCAGTAAATAAATAGATATAAAATTATGTACTAAACTGTAATATAATAGTTAGATGCTTATGCAAGATACATATAATACACAAATATCAATCGTACTGAATTGAAAAAATGTATTCAACCAAAAAATATTGTTCTTTTGTCACTGAAACTAAAATTTTCATATTGTAACTATTTTTTTTATATCAATACAAACTGCCATATAACTTTACATCGCTATCTTTATTATGTCGAAAATCCCCTATATATCCCCTATATATAATTTCAGATTTGTTCGTTCGTGTCGATGACGCTCGTGACTTTTTTCTTTTTTTATGATGTTGTTGATGTCGATGATGGTGGTGGTGGTGATGATGATGATGGTGATGATGATGATGATGAAAAAATGAACTGGTTTTATTAATTAAATATTCAAATCGAGTACGGGCTTTGGGTAGCCTTTACCTCTGACTTCGCCTATATCTTCCCCTCCGAAAACTAATTTTCCCCAACTTTTTTTCATAATCCAAAAGCAATCAATACAACCATCGATTAACATTCATACCCAGGTGAATTAACTATTGTAAAATCAGGGGGTTATTAGGTCGTACGTGTACAGGGCACATAGATCAAACACAGCACGAGAACAAAGCCTGCCGTTAATCCCGACCGTTCGTTCATCAGTATGCACACGGGAACGAAACGGTTAATCTCGAAAGCACCACACATATAATATAATGTTTTATATAGAAATAGAAATTCATCATAATATATTACACGTTCAATATATGCGTGTGTGTTAAGGTTTTCCGGCTTTCCGTCGTGGCTATTGATAGATTACGTGTTTGTTGTTTGACTTTTTGTTTGGGATGGATGTTGTTTTAGTGGGTTGAATGTTTGATGATTTTTTATTTATTATTTATATTATGTGGTAGTATTAAGTATTGGAAATTACTTTTATATTGTAATACATGAAATAATAATAATAATTATATATTACGATTTTTCTGCAAAATTTTAATATTTTTTAATATATTTAATGTAAAAATAGGTTTTTTTTTGAAATTTGAACAAAATTTGATATCCATATTTAGATGATTTTTTTAACTGATGCTTCCCAGCTTTCATCTTCTATAACGAATCCTTTGTTTATCAAATCTGAATCTCGCATCTAGTCTTCCACGTCCTTTTTTATCCATATTACGAAATATTAGTGCCAGTAATATAATACAAGCCTTTCCCTGCTTTCTTTAGGTATATCATAAATAAGATATGTCAATTGTTATATTTTACAGACAACGTTAAATATTTGATTTTTTTAATAACACCAACAAAGGGGGACAATACACTAACAGATGATGTTCAACAATTTTTTTTGCGCATTTCATTAAAACCCGATTACACAAACATTGCGTAACATATACAAAATATTACTTTGTCACACAATGTCAATAATTATAAAAAGGTGTTACAGTATTTTTTTTTATATGGTCAATTCTTCTAGTGCCGCAATAGATGTTTCTCTGCGAAAAAATCAGCGAACCGCTGGATATATTGAAGGAAATAAAATTTTATATGCGTCCATATGCATACGAAACACCATATCAAACCAATATACGACGACGTTGATGATGATGCATAAGATATGTCAATATCGTTGAGAATATATTTATTTTTTTCGTATTATTTATTCTGCACACGATCGTGTTCGGATGATAAAGATTTCGCAACGGAACAAGAAGGAAACGTGAGGTATTTTTTTTTCATCCCTTCACATTTCTTTCTTTTGCCGTACAACAAAAGTATTCTTCTGTTCGGTACATGTGAACGCCATTATTAACGCAATCGAGCCTCTATAATAATAATATAGGATCGACTTAACTCACATACATATATGTATCATTCTTCCGTTTTGGAAGTGCCGCATTTTCGGATTTTTCCTAACATTTTTTGGCATTTACGAAAATTGTTGCAATTCTTAGGTCGAAAACGAGCACACGTCTATTTTTATGTTACATCAAAAAGGCAAAAGATAACGTTGATGTTTTGTTATGAAACATCTTCGTATTTTATTACGAAAAAATGGGAACATTTTTAGAATTCGCGTAATGGTGCTCATTATTTAAATGATGGCCTAGTTTTCTATAATATATAACATAAAATTTAACGAGAATTGTATACAATAATGAATCCTTCGAAAAATATATCGTTTAAAAACTGAAAAATGAATTTAGAATAAAAAAAAAGAATAAATATGTTTTTCATAGAAAACTATTTGATTTCTTTCGCATTTTCGTAAGTTATTTTTATTTTTTTCGTATACCATTATATGGAAAATTAAAAATGTCGATGTTTTGCTTCAAAGCGGATTTTTTTGATACGAGAATGTGTTTTTCGTTCTGAATTTTAATTTAACGAAGGGCGGAAAAAATGCCCATCCGTCTGTTATAACGAAAATGACGAGAGTCCGTTTTCATATCTCACGTGGAGGTCGAAATTTTATGCTTTTACAGATTTTTAACGTGGATATAATAAAACTGATGATTTTTTAATGTATATTGAAGAATCAAGTATTGTTTTGTAAAAAGAAAAATGTCAATTTTGCATATTTTTGGTCAAAAGTTTTGTGTATCACAAATTCAGTAGAAATCTATTGAAAAATATACATTGAAATTTTGCGTTACTTTAACAAAGCACTTACTGTGAATTTTAATCTAATGTATTTTCGGTCGTAACTATAAACTCAACTATTGGTGTGTAAACTGAAATTTAATATTTTTGGAAAATATGATGACTCGTCGTACAGTGTATTCAGTGATTTAGAATGAATTTAGAAAGCGCTTTTGCACTTTAAAGTGGGTGTTTTCAGTGAAAAAGTTAACGTTATAAGAATTTATAGAGACACCAGAGACCGCCTTTGCGAACGTTTTTGAATTTAATGCAATTGAGAGAAAAGTGAGTTTGTTCAAAGGAAAAATATTCCCCGCTCAGAGAATAAGCTTGGAACGAATCCAATCTCATTGGAGCTACATACATATTTTTCCACGGTAATATCGTATTTAATTCGATATAAAATCTAATATTCATTAATATACGAACTTTCAAAGAATCTGTTACCTTTGTTGTTTACTGAAAATTTTCTTTCATTAGTCCATAAATCAACATATACAGTTTAGAACTAGGCCTTTTCAATTTACCGTAAAATCAGAAATAGTTTCCTTTATTTACATTATGACATAAAGTTAACTTTATTGATCTTAAATATTGAAAACTAATGCTTTTAAAATTATTTTATTGTTATTAAGCACATTTATGTACCGATCGCATCATATGACGTTTAATGTGGATTTACAATAGTAACCACTGTTGAATATGGTTAAATTTTCATCAAATGCAATTTATTGTTTAACAAAGGCCTTTAAATATACCAAAGCTCCTACATAAATAGAAGATAATTATCATGGACTAAACTATTGAAGATCATATTCACATTTAATCTATTATATAATACTATCCCCTGTATATAATAGTGGATATCTGTCTGTCCGTGTGACCGTCTATCGTGTGTGTCGATGTCGCTCGCGACTTTTTCGCAAATATGGTCTTTATATGCGTATACAATTAACGTCTATAATATAATGCTTGTTACCTACTGCTTGGATTGGCTTTGCTTATATGTCGTAATTTTTACAATAATAAATGAACTGGTTTTATTAATTAAATATTAAATATATTCAAATCGAGTACAGGCATCGGGTGACCTATATTTCACAAACAAATAAATGAACTATTTTGATTTTATTAATTAAATATTAAATATTCAAATCGGGTACACATTTCGGATTCACACAATCGGGTTTCACAAAGGTTTCTAAATATATAAAAGAAAGATAATTCTCATTGACTGCTAAAAATTATACCTTAGGGTGAGGCCCTTGTGTGCATAAAAAAAAATACATGAACATAAATATATTTTTTTGAATATGGTTTTAAGCTTTACTTTTTTATAAGAATCGATAAAAACTTCGTCGAATCTTTAAGGTTTTTGAAAACCTCATTCATACTAACCAAAAATCTTTGGACCCCAACATATAGGGGGTTATGTTATAAAGAGATAGACCCGTCATTGAAAATATAGAAAATTATACAATAGCATTTTTACGTACTTAATATGGGGACTCATCCTTATACCCAAACATGCTGTAACACCCATAGCTATACAGTAAGTTCTCGACTTGCGTGATTAATTCGTTCTGAAGGTTTTCGTGTAAGTCAAAAAATCCCATAAGTCGAACAAACCTTAAATTTTTTTTTTCTTTCAAATATGTACAATTGCAATTGCATCCGTTCTTCTTATAGACCCGTTCAAAGTTACGCGCATTTTGATGCAAAAAACCGTGATATTTCCAAAAGTTCTGAGGTGGGTTCTTTGTAAAAGTTAATTTATGATCATTCTCGAGAATTTTACGAATTTCCTTTTAATCATTGTTATGAATAAAGTCATAAAAACGCCGCAGAGAAACAAAACGCAATTAAATAAAAAATAATAATAAATTACGATTTTTTCAAAATCGCGTAAATGTGAATCGACGTAACTCGAGAACTTACTGTACTCGATCGACAAAATCCGGCGCGTTCAACAAAAATCCACAACACCAAACCAAAATCGAATCCCCGCTTCAAAACCGAACCCAACGGCGCGTCAAAAGCCAAACACGCCCTCGAACGCGACTCCAAAACACATATTTACCATCGCAAAACTGGAACCACACAACTTCGGCCGCGATCATAACGCAAACCGCCATTGTTGACGATCGGCAAACACCGCGCAGTGGACGTCGCCGTCTCTATTTGCGACCGTCCACCGGACGGTACATTCCATCTTCCGTCGAGTTGAACGCGACGGCACATTAAAACGTTTAATTAAGCCCCGGTGCCGGCCATGGGGATTGTGCGGTCCGTTTGGTGACCCAGTTGCGGGATTGTCGTTTCGCGGGTCGGCGGGCCGGGGGGCGGGCGCGCGGGGAGGGTGGCCCCTTTTCTTCGAGTGTTTGATTTGTCGGTGATTGTTGGGGGTTAATTGATGTTATCGATGGTGATTGATTTGAACTTTGGGGGGGTTTTTGGCGGGGGCGAGTGTTTGATGAAATTTTGTTGCGAGGATGGTGATGAGTTTGGGGGTGGGGGGTTTGTTTTGGTGCAGTTTTGTTGTTGGGGTTTGTTGAATGGTTTTGGTATGTGGGGTAGTCGTTAAATAGATGTGTTAGTACATAGATGGTTTGAAACTATTTGGTAAGGGATAATTTCAATATTTGATTTATTGAAAGTTTTTTTTATGCGTTTTATATATGTTGTATGTAATGAAGAAAACTATCTGAACTTTTTTCTGAATACCAGTAAATTTATATTATTATGATTATTTTGTTATTATAAGTTGTAAAATATCATCAGATGATGAATTCGTGATAACGCCATTGTCTCTATTTCAGAACAATACCTTTTCGATATTCTATCAAATTTTCTTCTCATGACAAAAAGATAAAACATTAATGATTCATAACTATTAACCATACCTTTTATCACTTAATTTCAATAATCAGTGAAAATTGATATACCTGAAAAATCAAAACTATCACCAATATACATTACATAAATATTTATGATTTAAGTCATATAAAACATTTTTCGAATCGCATTTTCAATACACCAAATTTATTTAAATCAAATCCGAGAAAAATCCATCCCATTCAAATATTCCATAAACCATTTAAAAACATCACAAAAACAAATCTGATGGATACGAATATCATAAAATTTTTTCTACCCCCGCACGTTTATTGACGTCGGCGTCTCGCCGCCATAAATCTCATTACACGATAAAGATTCAAAAAAAATAATAATAACTGTCTAGAGGTCATCCCAGCCTTATGGATCTATTCCCCGATTAATTGAAAACCTTAAATATTCGATTCGCGACGGTAAAGTCAAATCAAAACGGTGCCCTTTTGAAGCGGCATTGTGTTCGCGAGTGGCTCTTAAATTTCGATTGTTTGTTCGCTGATGCGATCGTTTGTCGGAAAAAGCCATTCGTTCGAGTGTGTTTCGTTGTTGTATGTTTTCGTTTGTGTTTCGCTTTGTGCTGTCTGCGATTTAATTATTTAACGTGCTGAATTAATTTGTATGGAATTAAGTGTGTAGGTGAGCTTATTGAAGTTCGCGTCGTGTTTTCGTTTCTCGGAAAGTTTCAGCAGTGCATTCATTGCAAATAAGACTTTGGAAGTGTCTGAAGTGTTCTGTACGTTATTAAAACTTTTGTCGTATTTTGAGACTGACATATGGAATCAGAGTGACATTATAAATAAGTTTCGTAGTATATATCTGTATTAAATGTTTAATTTTATTAAATTTATTATTTTTAATCGATAATTGAATTAATTATGCGATTGTAATGGATGCGATTATGTACAATTTTATAATTTTTCGAAAATCATTTTTATTTTCACTAAAAAGGTGAAAATAAAAATGATCGTATTTTTTTACTTATTATTTATAATTGAAACTATTTGTCGTTTCAAGATTAAGCTTTCAATTTCAAATTTTATAGTCTTTGAAATATCTTGTGTAATAATTAATTATACATTATATAGACTACATACGATCATGATAATTTCAACTTACAGATAAGTCATCGTGAGAAAAATAAAATTTTTAAACATTGAATAATTCACAAAATATCATATAAACATGCATTTCATTTCCAATTCACACGAAGAAGCAAACGAGACGCCAACAGACGTTTAAAACTCCATCTTACGATTCGCACTGAAACGTTTATTTATTTCGCAAACATAAATTGAACGTATCCAAAGATAAGCTTTCTAAATAAATTCATCAAGTTCAACGACACTGTATCTCTGTAGTGACAGACAGACAAGCAGACAACGATTCGACAAATATCCCAGCAAGAAAGATTTTCCATTTTCTCGAATGTCTGGAAAATCGCACGTACACGCAAAAGCGCTCGTATATAAATTATTGTCGAAACACACACACGTTGTGTTCATATGAAAATACATATCTGTGTGCAAGACGTTTAAAGGATCGAAAGGAAAATGAGGTTTCGCCTAGATGACAGTGATCGATCGACACTCGGAACGATTTTATTAACAGTGGCGCAAAGTAGTACCGATCGAATGGTCGCACTGGCTCGGGGGAAATTTGGGTGATGCTATTATTTGTTTGTGATGAGGATGTTAGGTTTCGTAGATGAAATAGAGCTGAAGTTAATGGGATGTTTGGTATGTAAATAAGTTTGGAAATCTATTTGTTTGGTGTGAATATTTGAATTTGCATAATAATATTTGATTTTGTATAATTTCATATCATATGCAATGAAATGAAATTTTTGGATGAATGATTAAATTTATAGAATAATATTCAATGTATTTTTTAAGTTTGTGAATTTGAATGGCAGATAATATAAAATAATTTGATTTTTCATGACTACATTACATCTTGAAATATTATTTCATTTGAATAAATTTGGTATAAAATTTACTTGATCATTTAATTTTTCAGCAAAATGTCTGAAGTAAATACAAATAAAATTTGTTTCTTTTGTGCTTTTATGCAAGATGAATAAAACTTTTTGGTTTTTAACATCGAAGTTAAACACAACGTATCATAAATATTACATCGTACATACATTCGAACGTTCATAGATTTTTTTTAGTAGCTTTCCTTTATCATTCTCATTGCTGTTTTTGTATCAATGGTGAGGATTATGAATATCAATTTTATCCAATGTTATCTTCCAACTGTACGAGCCCAAGGCAAATCAACATACTTTCACAATTCAGCAAAATCCCGACTTTGTTTACATGAATTCTCGTTTTTCCACTATTTTCGATTAGTTTTAAGTCCCAAAAATTCAAACTTTCAAATTTCACAAAAACATTTTCACTGTATTTCTTTCATACAGTAAAAACCGAACATCTGACGATACAAAAAAAAAACCATTTCACCACAAACATCACATACCCTAACCAGATTCGATAATCACAAAAAAGAAACTCGAACTACCACCACATCCGCCGAGCATCCCCTACTTACCACCTGGCATTCTTATACACTTTCTCGTCCCGGGTTTTCCCGGGAAAGATCCGGCGGGATTAGGCCCGGGGAGAGCATCAATCTCTGGGGATTTGTCGCGACCGCGCGATGCGTTCCACCACACGGCGCACGCACTAGGCACTACTGGGCCGGGCATTGTAACCGGGTACCCAGTGGTACCTAGGTACCCGTCGCTCGGCTTAATTTCTACGAGTGCGTGTCTGCTCGTCGTCTCGGAGATCCGGTGATTTATTGCTTTCGCGTTGTTTTTCGCGCATCTCGATTGCGGAGAAGACTCGTTTCTTATGCTCGATTGTGGGCGGTGTTTTCAAGTGGTATATATATTTTTCAGATGAGAATATTGATTGAATTGTTGATAAATTGTGTAATTCGTTGTTAATTCTAAGTAAAGTTTGTAAATAATTATTAAATTTTGATTGTTTTGCGATCATGATGAAAAAATCTCTTCGATATTCTTTAAAATTCTAGTATCATTATCGTGTTATTATTGGATGATCTTGATAACTGAGTAGTCCTCGACTTACAACGGTTCGCACTTACAACCGAAAAAATAACATAATTTTTTTTTTTTTAATTGAATGATAAATCTCAAGCGTGTGTGAGACGTAAATACGAAGTCAAAAAAACTCATATTGAAAGAAATGGCTGCTGCTTTTAATTTAATTAATTAAGGAATTCAAAAATTCGAAACGATGGACCAAACAGTGAAAGATTTTCAAATTTTATTTATTTATTATTTCATTATTTTACATATTAATAAAATTTAGTAAAACTACTGAAAAAAAAAAATTATTATACAGATTCGACTTACGACCAAGGTTTAGGAACGTATCTCCGTCGTAAGTCGAGAAATACCTGAAATTATTAAATTCTGATTGTTTTAGCTTAGAATGTTATTTCTTGAATTTTGTATCATTCTCATACCATCTTGATGAAAAAATCTTTTCGATATTCTTTAAAATTTTGGTATCATTATCATGTTATTATAGAATGATCTTGAAAACTAATCTTTTCTGATACTTCAAGATTATTTTTGAACTAAATTCAAATCTTTTTCAAAGAAATTGAATACTGAAACATATTTTGTATTCACATGGATTAAAAAATAAATAAAATCTTAAAACCCAAGTAATATATTATACATTTACATGACTTACTATATTACTAATTTAACTTGACGTACATAAACTCAAAATATCGCGCTTTCAAGTAAGATTTCAGCGTAAATCTGAAAATATATTCATGTGAACGATTCGCACAGATATTGACGTTCAGCTTAAGAAACGTGACTCATCAAATTCTTTGCGAATTTTCGCACAAAACCATCTTTTGAAAGAAGTTTATATTCCCTTTCACCTACATGATTTTGGTAAAATATATATTTTAAACGATGCAGTAATATTACATACATTTTGTATGAACCGATCGATTGTTCCCATACGAGACAACATCTGCAGTTGGCCGCCGTTTCATATGCAAATCGCAGCATATTCGTCTGCGAAAAATATATAATAGAAAAATATGGCATGGGGAATAAATTTTCAAAAAAATTTCATACGAAAATTTATCGATCTTGAAAATTTCTTTGTTCAATTCAAATATTGTTTTCGAGAAACGAGCCATTCAAATTTACGACGTCACTTTTCAGAACGTTGACCGATCTTTATGTTAAAATTTATATTGAGTTGACCTTTAAAGCGAGTGAACTTTTGCGAATTTCGTCTGTTCATTGCGAAAATTTAATTCTTTTTATACTTGTTTTAAACTCTGACAATATAACGACCGTTATTTATGCGAGTTGAATATATGAGCCTTTATTTGGCACAAAGTAAGATCTCAAAAAGCTCCCAGATTACGAGGCTGCTGTATAGTCCGCGGACGAACAAAACCTGGTTTTCGGACGTGAAACTGGGTGAATCTCATGAAAACCCCATAGCCTTTAATTATTTAACTTGCTCTGAAAAGGTCAAAACTGAGTGATGAATATTCTCGTTTTGAATTTCGAGCTTTTCATTAAATTATACAGGTCTTAGTTTATTTCATTCGGTTAATACTAGTATTCCTATCTTTTTGTGTGCATACTGAAATTCAAAAGTTTGTAGAAGCTTTAGTTTAAGTTTTAGAAAAGATTAAATAAAACTTTTCCTATTTGCACTAGTGTGGTAATTTTTTCTGAAGAATATATAATATCTGCAAAAATTAAACATTTGATATTAATTACACTTAAAAGTTCCTAAAAATCATAACTTTATAATTTTCAATCTTTTTTTATTTTATTAGTTGATCTTTTACTGAAATACAAAAAATCAAATAAGTTCTAACCGTTGCTAGATATCATATATAGACGTTTTGATCTCGAAAAGATGCTTAATAACATGTAAAAAGATAAAACAAAAACTTGAAAATGAGCAAGTTACGATTTTTTCAAATTCTTCAATCTTCCAGTAGCCACTTTATATTACGTTATCGTTGAAGTTTTTATTCAAAGTAATCTTAAGTACTTTTTAATTTAGAAATAGATTGACATTTAAAGACAATATATCCGATAAATTTTATTAAGTAATAGATATTTTCACAAAAAATTTTTCACGCTATTTACGCATGTCTCTTTTTTTCGATTACATCTTTAAGAAAATTTTTACATTCGAATCTATATTATTTTTGCATTATTATACGAAAGTTTTTAATTTTAGTAAATACTTTTAGAAAACATTTTTTTTTTATTATTTTAATAAAATTTTGACACAGTATTCTAATAAGACTAGTATATGGACCCGATGTTAATAACATCGGCTGTGAATTACGTAATTGTATATAAAAAAATTAAATCTATGTAAAAATATTTTATTACCGTTCCGTTGCGAAAAGTCGATGCCCGTTTGTTTTATATTATAATATATAGAGGATAATGTATGAGTTCGATGTTGATAACATCGGCTGTGAATTTATAAACATACTATTACGTAATAAAATAAATATTACAAAGATTATAGCCGTTATCATAATGACTATAAAGACTAAATTAGGAGGTCGCAATTTTTAAGCTCGAGAACGATGTAAATAGTGATTATAGTCGTTATTTTAATTGGCATACAGGCTAAATTAGAATGGCATAGCCATTAGTAACATCTGCTATCCGATGCCCGTATTCGATTTAAATATATTTAATCTTTAATTAATAAAACCAGTTTATTTATTATTGTCACAATCACGACATACAGGCAAATCCAGAGGCAATAGGTAATAAGCATCATATTAAAGACGTCAACTGTATACGCGTAAAGACCGTATTCGCGAAAATGTCGCGAGTGTCATCAAAAAGATACACAGACGGACACGCACATAAATCTGCTATTATATTTAGGGGATATGAGATAAAATTAAATTATCAAACGTAAAATTTTCATAAAAAACTCTATATATTTTCACATGCAACATTAAAACGAAATCATTTTTCAGTATATTATACCAATCACAATAAAACACTTTTAACCATACCGTCCCCCCCATAACACAATACAGAATTTCCAAGCCAACGACGACATAATAATAACACGCCCCCGCTTTAGGAGGCGCAAACTTAAATTGGACGTTATACGCGTCGGCGAACCGAAGCGCGCCATTATCCCTCCCGAAGTTTATACGACACGCGTTTACGAACTGAAAACTAACATTTGCGAATCACCCAATACATATTGATCAGATAACGCTAGAAGAGTACACGCCGAGTGCGGCCGAATCGCGAAATTTTTCAAGCCCGTTCCGTCGCGGGGGGTTTCGGGGGGTTTCGCAGAATAACCCCCCCCCCCGGGCACCAAAACCCAGCTGTTGTTTCGAAATGGCAAGAGCGCGTGATCAGACTCGGGGATCGGGGGATTGTGATGGCCTCGTGCGGGGAAATATGCAAGTCTTATATGGGCGAAATACAATTTTCCGTCTTTTGCGAGGGTATTTCTTCGTTTGATGGAAGACGTCCTCGTATCGCTCTTCAGGTGGAGGACTCGTGGTTCTTGGGTGCTTTTTTTTTGCTTTTGCCGCTCTCTCGCGAGTACCCTTTTTTGTGATGGTGCATAATACGTTTTTGTTGAGCTTGGATGGGTCTGTAATATTTTTCTATATGGAAAAATTTGTGTTGTATATCATCTTTTTAATAAAAAATAATATA
>JAOXNN020000091.1:441809-457637 GCA_028571205.2 Hydropsyche betteni | reverse complement strand
GCTTGGATGGGTCTGTAATATTTTTCTATATGGAAAAATTTGTGTTGTATATCATCTTTTTAATAAAAAATAATATACGAAATCGACCTTTGTTTTCGAACGTGGTATAAGTTTGTTTATTTCTTTTATGATCGAAGGCTTGCGTAAATAATATTAAAATATTGGCACATGTTTATCAATTCGGTTTTAATAAGTACTTCATTAAAAAAAACGTTTGAACCTATGAACGGTCAACTTTGACGGTAAGTCCCGCTTCGTCTTTTATCGTATCTATATATGTGAAAATGGATGTTTGTATATTTTATGCCGTATTATTTCAACACCCTTCTACCGATTGTCACGACACAATTGGCATGTACATGTATTTTTTATGGAGAAGGTTTTTAACACCATTAAAATAGGGTAACCATATTTCTCGGAACCCAAAACGGGACGGTCTTCAAAAAAATGTTCCCCCACCTATAAAAAACAAATATTTTTTGTCGAGAAGGTTTTCGTATCATTAAATAGGGTGACCGTATTTCTCAGAACCCAAAATGGGACGGTCCACAGAAAAATGTTCCTTTATATATCGTTTGACCGATCATCATCTAAAAAATAATTTGATTTAAAACGTTGAATCCCGAGCAACACCGGGTACTACCACTAGTTAACACTAAATTTATTTTGTCTCGATTCATCAATATAATTTAACAATCAACAGGAATTTCAAATTTATATTTTGATCGTAATGGTATCTAATATTATTAATAAAAGTTTAATATTTATTTATCCGAAATATACATCAATTAATTTTTTAGTCAAAATAGATTTATACCACTTTTGAAAAACCGTATCATATAATATATATATGTATATTTTTTTAATAAAACGTATATGAAATATTATTATAAATTGTATATTTTCAATATTTGGAAATTACGTCCGCCAATATCCTGAATATGTTTATTTATTATTAACGTGCCGTTCGCTTTTATTTATTGTGAGCAAAATGAGATTTGTTTTATTTTCAATACATTTAATAAATTTTCATACTGGCTGCGGAATGTTTTCAAAGAATTCACTGAAGAGGAAAATTGCTTTAAAATCCATACTCGAACGCTTTATGAAATTCTGCTCGGCTGAAAAACCTCGTTTGTGTTCTGGAATATTCAGATGCAAATGGAAAATAGGTTGGGAATAATTTAAAAAGCCCAGACCGCGACTTATTATAAGAAAATAATAATGCACGATTTTTAATTAGTTTGTTTATAAAATAAATTTATGTATTGAAATTCAGGAAAAATCGATTGTGTTTAAAATTTTTTTTGCCATTTATTTTCATACATAACTTACTTTAAAATCATTTTTGCATAGTCATGATTAGAATTTTTTTTATTAGGATGAATATTTATATTCTGTTTATGAAACCACATGGTAATGAAGTTATAATAGTAAAAATTGTTTTTTCTAACTTTTTAAAGACTTTTCTATTTATTTTCTCACAATTCGTGGTTTATAGCGAAAAAAAAACAAACGATTTAAATTATTTTAAAATGAAGTCACATGCACAAATCATATTTTTTTCAAATCATACTCTTTGAAAACTTAGTCTCTCTTTCTATTTCTTTAAAGATAAATAAAAAACTATGTTTTTTTTTTAAACCATACTTATATATAAGTGAATATCGTGAGAAAACCATGCTGCATTAGTCAATACTCAGATTTTCCATGAATAAATCATAAATTTTCTTCAACATTTCCACATTTTCCCGACACACATTATATATTTTTAAAAAAAGTAAACACGGTCACAACACACTTCCATCACAAAAAATAAAACCAACACAAAATTTCTTACGGAAAAATTACAACCTTCAACATTTCCATATTTTCCCTACACTCAAAAAACTAATGTATTTTAAACATCAAACATCGATCAAAAACACCAACGCAAATTTTCCATGAAAAATTCACAGAAACCATCAAAAATTTCCGCATCACACCACAAAAACACACACACACACCTTCAGTCGCAAAAAAGCCAACCACTGCAGCACAAACGCGGTCTTCAGCACCTGCTGACTTTGAGCTTTGCAGAAAAAGCGCCAATTAAATATTCAGGTTGCGCACCGTCGTCAACGGTGGATATCGGTATTCCCGCAAGGGATTCCGACCGGGCCCAAATCCGCCCAGAAATCCCTAGGGACAAGTAACTGGGCCGAAGTGGCGAAACGGCCGCCTATAACAAGTGGAGCACGTACGGCCACGTGTACGGTGTCCCAGAAGGGCCTAAACGCGGGGGAGGCGCCCGATCCGGGCCTGCACTAAATCGGCGATTGCCCGCTCGTAATTTCGGTATTGGTTTGTTCCGGGGGGGAAATTTATGGATTGGTTTTGTTTTGGGTCGTTAAATTGTGATGGATTTCTCGAGTGGGGGTTTTTTTTTATTTTGTGGAAGTGCGAATTCGATAAATTGGGACGGAAAGTTTTTAATATTTTTTTTTTATAAAGTTGAGACTATAGTGAGTATATGTTTAAGTACGATACGTTTATTATCTTTTATTTTTGTCTGCTCACACTTAAACTCATTATGAGGTTTCACCTTAATGATAAATTTTGTTGATAAAACATAATATTCTGGAAAAATTTTGATAATGAACACTATTTCATAGTTAAATTATTTTTAGTATCAATATATATTTTCGCCAAAATAAAACAGCGTAAAACGTATTTAAGTATTTTGAAATTGACAAAAAAAAATTATATTTCTCACGATTGCATATATAGTATCTATTGACCCACCTTTCGCTTAGATTCTATAACCAATAAAAATTAATGTAACTAAATAATGAGTATTTATATAGGCCATATTCGCATATGATGATATACAAATTATGCATTTAAATCATCGGTAAATATTTTCCAAATATCAATAATTTTATAAAATGTGGTTTATACATTTTTAATTATTGTAAAATTTTGATTTTAATCTTTCATTACATAATGCCGAACGATGTTGACATGCTACACGGTTCAATGTTATTTAATTGAATATTATCGTTTCGATTTGTTCGACATCGACACTAATGATTAATCACAATTCGACGTAGAATGATGGTGCTCATTATCAACGTCGTTCGAAATGATTAATTGACTTTAAAATATTCCGGGATACAATAGTCTTCTTTTGATGCTTACGTAATTGAAAAAGTAATTAATTTAATGAATAAAAATCATCTTCGTTGTTTCGGTCAAGTGTTTCGGAGAAAAGTAGATAAATTAAGTTTCATCTCTCATAATGTAATAAATGTTGTTTTTTGATCTAAAAATTGTTTTGATTTCATTTCAGATGTTGCCGAATATATGCAGTTAAATAATTCGAATCGGATCCGCGAATTTATTTTATTTTGAATCATTTAAATATTTTTCCATTTTAAGGTCAAAATGTGGACTAAGTGTGCGCACAGTGTCGCGAACGTGCGAAAAAATCGAAATTTACAATTCCGCGATTCGTGACACGTGTCACGCGTGCTGTGAAAATATCGCATAATATAGTTTAAAATTAACAAACACCGTATTAATTTAAAATAGTGTCTAATTAATTAATAATCGAGTGAATTACCGATAAGTGGAAATATCCAGATTTTGATACTAGCAGATCAACGATACAACTATGAACATGGAGGGAATGAAAGGTCAGTACAATTATATGTGTATTTCCATATCAAAACCTAGTTATAGAATCGTCGAAATATCCCGCATTAACCGCAGTACATTATTAGCTGGTTATTGAACCAATAACTTCACGGGTCATGGATGGATTCCAATTTCGCGTTCGCTCCTATGAACTAAATAGTAATGTGTGTCTCCTGTGTGACCCTGTTCCTCGTAATCAATTTATTGCTTTCATCCCGTGTGTGGATAGGCTGGATTCTAGGATGCTGGCCTATTCGTATAAACAGCTAGATAGAAATTTATTCGGCTCACTGCATGTATATTTATGTTTTCTACGGCTGCCTGGAATGGGGTTTTTGATTTTTTCGAGTGTTATTTGAACATTTCATTTGTGCAATATTATACATTTTTGAAAATTTTGATCGTAGAATTTATCTATAAAAACCGATTATTTATATCTGCATATAAGGGAATACTTTTATTTTTGAAAGGATATCCTTGCAAATTTTTGGTATAAATTTAACAGTGTTATCATTTTTAGGAAAAATATCTTAAAGTTTCTTGGTATATTAGGTTAAACATCTTCTTTTTTATTGTAAAATAGCTAAAAACCACAAAATACTTCATCAAATGAACGAAGTGCACAATCTTACTTGATAATCGATATATTTTTTCCATAAAATATTTTGCAATATGTACATTTTAAACTGCTCGTACCGTAAAACAGGATTTTCTTAAGGTTGCTTGTGTTCAAACCAATACGCCAAAGAACTCAAAGATCATACCGATATTTTTCTCAAAAACGATAACACCATGAAAATTGATGCATCATTTTTTTTTTTAATCATCTTTTTTTAAATCTCAGTACCCTTTTATGTTTAGTTTTAGCCTTCGGTTTTTATAGATAAATTCTGAGATCAATGTTGTTATCGTAGTGACTTTTAAATATTTTGTTCTTGAGTTCAAAGCTAGTACTTATCATGAAAATTTTTACCTATTAGTAGATGAATGTTAATTAGACTTTATCAGCATTTAAGTATTCATTACGCAATCTTCTTACACTTCAAATAGTTTTTAAATGGTCAATTAATTAATTCTTATTTTTCAAAAGTCACGTGCATATATGTACCGAATTTCATATGCATCAATTGTTACACACAAAAGGCCTCTTTGTAAAAGCGATCACGTAGAAAATGGAAACCGAATTAGTTCACAGGATGGCATCGTTAACGATAATTATCATTTAGGAGATTTTACACCATCCACCCTTCTAACGGCCTCTGTGATTATTACAATTTCAAAATCGATACTCGAACATTCGCGTCCGAACAAGATATCAATATAATAGTACAAGATTTAATAGAATATCGAATCATCGGGAATCGACTGCACATTTGTACAGTTTCAATTTCACATAGAGAAAAAATCGAACCATAATAAAAATTTTACGATAACCCGCACGAATAATTCGGTCGTTTTACTTCGGGGATTTAGTTTCGGTGTAATGCGAAACTTTTGTCAAGTAAGTGAATTTTTGCGCCAGGCTCAGGACGATATCTTTCTAATAAACAAGGATATGCCGCTTATCGGGTGTGCGGCTGGAAAACTGGAAAGCGACGACTTTTTCGTGGGATTATGTACCGCAAAAGTGAACCCATGTACCCACATTAAACGCTCGTTTGTATAATGTGCAAAGGCCGGACACCGAATACCGCCCGTATGAGGATTTCGAATGGAAATTCGTATTATTGGACAATTTCCTTTCTCATATTATCATATAATTTGAAATATTCCTTATTTTAAATGAATTTGACGGTAAATATATTTTTTAAATTATTTTATTAATTCAAATTTCTCTTTTGAAACTATTATATTTAATTACGTAGTGTGCATCGGACTTAAATTGTTTTATTTTTAAATTTTTCTGATGATAACAATTATTATTTGGGTTTATTATTTAATATAATGGATGTTCGTAAAATCCGAGTTTTCAGTTTTCGTGAAAGGAGCTTAAATGCGATCCTGACTTTAGAGTAAAAGCGGATAGTCCCAAAAAGCCGGACTATGTGTATGTATTTATTCATGAACATATACGTAGAAAAACTCTTTATGTACGAGGTTTTCCCTGGGAAATTTTCAAAGGATTTTTCCAATATGCGAATTCGTACACGCACATTTATGTGTGAAACGTATGAGGGCTCTGCTTAATCCGACGCTTATTTATGTTCAACCGAAGTAAACATGAATCAATTCAATTATGAAAATTAATAGGATTACAAAACGTACTATACAATATGAAAAGCTTCATTAGATTTTTAATTAATTAAATAACGGATTATGTTAATGCTTAGGCCTTTGAGTGAGCGCGAAAGACTCACCTGAGAAGTTTCCTGTTTAGTGGCAATATTTTGATACAAATTTACAGTGTAATATTATGGTGGTGTGTTGTTGATGGTACAATGTACCCGAGTAGTATTTGATGGCCCTAGTGCAAGTTTATCCTAACAACAAAGTTTATAACTTTGTGAACCGTGCGAGGGCTTTAATGTCGTGTTATATCGTTCGCTCGCTTCGCATTCCATAACATAAAATTTTAATATGAAATCGTTTCGGATTGGCAACAATGGAATCTTTAGAAAATTCGTTTGTAGTAGACGCAATTAAGAAAATTCAATTAAACTTTGCTATATTATAGATTTCTTATTGGTATTTTTTCAATACGCGCATAGGTCCATATACAACGGATTTCCAACAAGTTTTTTTATTTATTTTTTTATATATATTATATTATGACCAACATAGTATTATATATAATATTAAACTGTACACATAATTTATAATCAGATTAATAACTAGAATAAGTTATTCTATTTATTTTTTTATACATTTTAAATTATATCAAAAACACTCATAATATTTACATTTAAACACGAGTACCTCATACAAGTCACGCTCGTTATTCCATCTGAACGGGTCAACTCAACTCTCAATTGTTATATTTCCCATCAAAAACACGATCCTTGAAGAACGTGCGATTTCCCCTTTATCACAAGTGCTTGTACGAATCGCTGAAAATCTTTTGTATTCTGAAAAGTAACGAGGCACCGACAAACAAGCGCCGCGCATACATCTCGAAGAGATTTCATTTTTTTCCCAGCTGTATTTTCAGGATTTTTTCTCAACCGTCGTATATTTCAATTTGCATATTTTAAATGGCGCCATTTTTCACTGCGGATTGCAACTCCATTCCACAGGGGCGTATTCCATTTAAATGCATAGACCCGAATCGGCCTAGTTTCGGCGAACCCTCCATAAAATCCATTAAAGTTTCAGAATAAATATTAGTCTGTGTTCTGAAACAATGAAACGCGTGTTTGATACGTTGAATGTTAAATGTGCGCTTTTGTTATACGCGTGTGTGTGTAGGCGAAATGCATGAATGAATTTTCGTATGAGAGTTTATTTTTGGGAGGATGGCCAAAATTTACGCTATAGAGATAAAGGGTCAAAATTGACTCGGACAGCAAAAAAAATTGGTAGATTTATTTATGGAATTGAATCCTCGCCAAATAAACTATCGAAAAAATGTCTTTTGATTATTGTAGAGCTTTCGGAACTTGTAATTAATAAATGGACAAAGATAAATGTTTTGTTTTCTGAATGTATTTTTATTTTCTAATATTTTTTCGATCGGATTTTTTATTATTTTTTAATATAATCGTATTTTCAATAGAATTTGTCGTAAATTTCATATACATCTGAATGTAACATATTTATTAACGAAAATATCTCAAATGAAAAATATATTTATGTGAATTTTTGAAAACACATAAATATTTACGTTTATATAATCATTGATTTAGAAATAAGTTATAGGAGAAACTATGATGATTCTGTGTTATTATGCATGCATTTGACATAAAATAATTAAAAAAAGTTTACTTTCATATAATATCTACATTATTTTTTTATTGAAACATCATTTATATATACAACTCAACTAATTTTGTATGACATCTCAAATTATCAAATCCGATACATCTAATTTCCTGATACTTCGATCATTTCAAATTTTTAAACCTATCGCATTCCTGTAAATATTTTAGTAAAAAAATACTTTACAACTTTAAATACACCCCATTTCTGTCTATTATAGGAAAAATATTTGTTTTTCAGATCAAAAGTTTTGTTCACCTCAGCTTTCGTTACATCGATAAATGTAAATATTTTTGCAAAACTAACTCAGACAGTGCAATAATTATTGTAATGATGTGGTTTCAGTTCGGTCCCATATATTGTGCAATTGAGTGTAGACAGGAGCCATTGCTTAGTTAGAGCGTCACCTAAGGGAACAGAACACAAGGATAATAATTAGAACGGTTAGAGCAAATGTGCGGGGAGTGTAATTAATATATCACTACTAACAATTACTATTAAAGCCGACTAGCACATTCCTACATACATTTCATGCAAATGTATGCACGCGGATGTACACATTAAATTGATCTTGTTTCTATTGTGCGCCTTAGCTTTCACTATATCGTAACATGTGTGTGTACGTTTTAAAGCAACAAACACCGAATTTCCATATGGAAATTGCGTAATAAATATTTTAGATTCATTAGTGTTGAAATATTAGAAATGCTTCTTGTTCGCAATGACGGAAAATTAGTTCCGGATAGAAGGCTTGTTTTGTTTTGGGACGTCTCGGTGGTTAAATGTCTCTCGAGTTTAATCGTTGAAAATAAATTGAATAGTATGTATTGTAAAGGAGGATTGAAATGAAGATTTCGTTTTGTTAATTGAATAATAATGAATTGTAATTTAGTTGGATGAAATGTAGTAAGGAGGTCGATTATGAAAATTATGTTTTTTTTCAGTTCTTTAAATGATAAAAGAATTAAAAAAAAATTTGGTTATTTTGCTTAAAAGTTCAAATATTATATATAAATAACTAAAAAAATTCTGTAGTTGTCAAATCAGGGGAATTATGAGGTCAATCTCCATCATAAAAATAATTAATTCAAATAATTGTTTTCAATAGCACATCTACAAATTGTAATATAATATTAACTATAAACTTTATAAATTCCGAGAATAATTTACCATAAAGTAAATATTCTCTATGATTAATATGTACGTACATTTCAAATATCAAATTACAACCAACAGAAACATAATCTTCTCAACTTCAAAATAGTAAACTTCCATTTTAATCAACCTTATTTAATAATAACAACACCGTAATGTATATCTTCCGATAAACAAAACACGAATCAACAATAACATGATCATGATTTTCATGAATTATGAAAAAATTTCACATCTATAACAAACGATTCATAAACACAAGCCATACAATCAAATTCCATTAAAAAAAATTGAATCTTATAATATTTTAACAAAACATACAGCCTCCAACATACACGTCCGGTCCTTAGAAGTCACCCAATCCTCAGCCACAATATGATTTATGCGTTTTTGATCCGGCGAACGTCTTCTGCCTAAAAGTAATTTGCTAATGTGTCGCGCCAAAATGGCCCCCGATTCATCCTTCGGGATCCACTCCGCAGGACTAAGTGATCCAACATCGGCGGACCGCTAAGCCGTAATTAATTTTTGGGAATCTTGCGCTTTCCGAAGCCTTTTTCGAAGTCGATCTTCCGGTTCGGCGAGGCGATTTAATTTAATTAAGCGCGTGATTTATGGCGACGCGAGAATCAAATTGGGGCTCATATTCTAGAGATAAATCTTTGTAAAATTGTATATTCGTGGGGTTATTTATTCTATAAATGATGTTGGAGATGGGTTAGTGGTTTTGGTTGTTTTTTGTTATGTTAATACTACTGTGACAATTTTGATTGCAGAATCTATCTATAAAAACCGGGTCCTTAAAATTACACGTATAAAAATGCTCTCGTTTTAAAAAAAGATATTCTTGCAAATGAATAAATTTATTTTGATTGTGTTATCGTTTCTATTATAATAAAAATCCTGGAGTGATTTTTGTAAAATATTTTTGAATTTTTCGAAATATCAGCCAAATCTGAAAATTTTTCCGTTTTACGACTTGAACAAGTTAAAATGTATTGATTACAAAATATTTTATAGTCAAAATATTGATTATTAAGTAAAATCATCCTTTTGATTCATCTGATGCGATATTTTGTGGTATCTGGCTGTTTTTCGATAAAAATAGTAATTTTTTCTTAAGTTTGCCAGAATTTTTCCCAGTAATTATAAAATTATAAAATTTAGTGCATAAATTTGCAAGGATAGCTTTTTATAAATGAAAGTATTTCCTTATATATAATTTTAATGATTCAGTTTTAATACATGAATTTATCACACTATGTATACATGAAAATTGATTCTGTTTGATAAATATTTATTAAAAACTCATCAAACAATTAATTTGTAATGTTTTCCATGGTTAAATTATTAAAATGTATATATAATACAAATTAAAAATCTATCATTGTTTTGAAATGAATAACTTGAAAATCAAGCGGATTTATGTAAGAAATATTTATTTGACGGATAAGTTGCGCATCTGAAAACTGTGTGCCCTTTCCAAGAAATTTAATTATATTTTAATCCAAGAGCTTGGTTCGATAAAGAGTTTTCCGTTTTCTTTCCATCCTCGCGGGATAATCGTCCGAGGAAATTGCGTTCTATTCCCAAAGCAACTTTTCTCTCCATTTCTAATTATGCAATCTTCGATTCGCTCTGCGAAAACACAATTGATTCGTATCGCTTATCTACGCTTCGTGTTCGCGAAAATCGCCAATAAATTCGGTAGGAACGTGTAGCCGAATGTAGATATCGATATATGGATGGGGAAAATGTGAAAGGCGAACCAAGTGGAAATTTCGCATATACCTTATCTAATGCGTTTGGTATTATGTTGTCTAATAGTGCGAAAGGTGACAGATTGCAAGTTTCTTTTGCGTGTCGGAATAATAAATTTTCACGGTGGATGGGTTTGCGTATAAATTTGAAAGTAAAATGGTGTAGAAATTGTTTGAAAAATTAGATTTTATGCGTAAGTTTATTTAAGTAGCATAAATTTGTTTTTTAATGAGCATTTTATTATTTTTATAATATTAAAAAGTTGTTTTGATTTCTTGATGTTTATAGAGACCTCTTTCTTTGAAAAATTACTCAATGGTTTGAAACTTGAATGGAAAATTCATTTTTTTCACCCTTACAATATTATGTAATGATTCGTCGAATTCTTCGTATTTGTTTTGGATTTTGAGTATAGATGTCCATAATTATATCTAAAAATTATAATTTTCAAGATTTAAAAAAAAAATCTATAATTTGTAAACATAATAAATTTTCTGAATATATTTAATTGTTTTTTCCCATTAATTTAAAAAAATATATTTATAATTTACAATTTCAAGAATTATTGGAGAGCAAAAATGGTTTGTGTCTTTGGTATTTATTTTAATTTTATTTTAAGCCATTCACTAGCTTATTGAAAAATCACCATAGTAATTTTATTCAATTTCTTGATAAAAATAAAATTAATGAACTTCAATATTTTTTAAGAAATAAGAAAATATTAAAATTAATATTTCTTATTTTTTACTGCCATCTGCAGAACTTTTTCCACATTCAGTTATAAAATTTTCATCCCCTATTGAATATATCTGTTATCAAAAGGTATAGATGTCTCATAGACGCCTTGAAATATATTTTTTGTATTTTTTTTCGTTTGTTAAATATTACTATTTTACTAAATTTTCTTAATGTGGCAATTATATAATATCTTAAACATATTTTATTAAGCGAAAATAACAATTCTGAATTGTGAGTTTAAGTTTTAAAAAATAATAATTAATTTAAAATAAAATAATATATTGTACCGAAAGATAAAATCTTAATAATAAATTATCATTATTTAACTTTCCTAAGAATATACATAATTTAATAGCGAATATAAGTTTTAGGAAAACTCGATTCAAGTAATTTGACGGATATTTGTACTTAAAATCTTTCAGAAGTGGATACTTAGAACGAAAAAGCTTTTTTCTGTTTGAACAAAATTATCAATGCAAATTCTAGCGTTCAAATTAAATATACATCCATTTTTTTCCTTTTTCCGCGTACTTTCTCGACATCGATTATCGTTTCCATTGCTAAAATTTTAATCCTGAAATTCAGACGAACATAAAAATCGTTATATTATATTTCATAAAAAATACAAGAGTACTCTTAACTCATTTTCAATAGACACTCGCATTAAAAAGCACGTTTCCTTTTAAACAAATACAAATTGATGTAAGCATTAGTTTTTCCATTTATAATATATATTAAACGCTTTAATAAAGTTAAGTGATTGAAACAAAAAAAAAGGAAACGCTGCAACGAAATTAACGAACCAAGAGGATCGTGAAGCCGCGGTTCTCCCTTGATTAGTCGGTTATCTTTTTTTTCGGTTTAATCGAATTATCACCGTCGGGCATGAATTTTTTTTTCTATAAATATAAAACGTGATTTCGGTCGGAAAGAAAATTGGAAAAGGCGTTTCTGGCGACACGTGCTACCAGCAATTTTCCTAGAATTGCATCGTTTTTCCTCCGCTGCGAAAATTGTTAAATACGATATCGTTTTCTTTTTACATTATAATACATGCAGACTCGAGCCGAGTTTATGTGTTTTGGATGATATCCTTAGACATTTATTCAATAATGTTTTCGTCGGTGCGACGAGTTTTCGTTTTTATTATTCTTTTTATGTACACTCGAGCAATGCAAGTATGGCGGCTGAGCGAGCTTTTAGCCCAAGAAGTGAGCTTTTTTATTGACTCGTCTCCAATAAGACGTCTCTTGTCGTGTTTCCTTAAGCGGAACCACCTACAGTACGAAAATGGAACATGCCTTAGATTGTTTTGATGAAAATATAACCCCAAATATATATCATATCAAAAATATATTCGTTTTGCGAATACCATACGCATTCCCATCACTTGGTTTTTATTATGGCAAATATGCCGTTTATTTTTAAACTAGTGGAATATTTCTGATGTATCAATTAATGCATATTTTTAACTTCAAATAACAAAACTTGAAAATTATCTTATCGATTTTCTTAAAAAATAATAACGATTTTCGATGAACACACTTTTCAGATCTTTTTTCTAAAGCAAAAACTCAAATATTCTTTATGATATTTCATATTATTATAAATAATCCCACGTTTATATTTTTGTTTCAGTTATCATGAACATTTTTTCTACTTAATTGATTTTCAATGTAAATTCAAAACCGATAAACCTTTTTGATATGATTTAATCAATTGAATGAACATTGATAACTCACCGACAGTCTTTTGACGAAATTTCACGAAACCTTATTTGGGTTTTATATATAATATTTCCCAACAGGACCTCCGAAAACCTTTATCTGTAACATATTGTTTATCCATAAACATGAATTAAATATTTTTCGAACGCAATTTGGCCCCCAGCGACTTTTCCTAGTCCAGCGCACTGTTGGACCCGACCGATCAACCTGATGGAAGTAATTTAATTTTTCCGGCAGTTTTCCCGGCTCGTACGAGGCCATTTCCAAAAATATATATCCCTTCATATGTTACGGTAATATTTTGTGATATTTCACATATCGGAGAAAGTTTTGGCAGCGGAAAAGCCGCGCATAAATTGCGAATTTCCTTCGCGGGATCGAATGCTGTTAAAATTTTGATCCCTTTTTTTCAGTCAACATTGCCGTCGATATTGAGAAAATTGAAAATTCCGATTCGCGGTCCTTTGAAGGGTCCCGAAGGACTCCTATGGTAAACATGTGGTTTCAAACAAAGAATGTTCTTGCCGGACGGCAAAAACTCATTATCGGATCGGATTTCGCCAATGAAATTGTCCACGACATTTTATAATGTTTACATTAATCAAACTGCGTTTTAACTTAATTAAATTAATGCAATTTGATGGCGTGTTTCATATCGTTTTAATTAACGAAGTGGTATATTGCAGCAGTAAATATTAAAAAATTGCTGTAGGGTGCACTCAATCCAGCAAGTGTGAAGGTAACGTGTAAAACTCGACGAATGAAAACAAAAGCCATTTGTACAATATTACAGTGTAGTTAGAACAATTCTACTACGATTCTTTAATATTTACACACAGTTGTAACGTGCATGCTTTCTAATAAAAATCGTAGAAAAATGTAGCTTGGAAAAAAGGAAACGAATTACATCTTAAGACATTGAGACAAAATAAAAGAAACTTTCCTTTCACGTACTTTTTAAATAAAACTCCACGTCTTAATATGTACAATACATATATATATATATTTTTTTTGTGATTAAATTGTAATTAAAATTACTTTTTTCATACATACAACTTATATTACACCTGACACATATAATATAATGTCACCCATTTATTGACCATGCCATTTGTTTTTTATCTTTGTTGAAAATTGAAGCATTCACAAAAAAAATGAACCATTTTATATACATTTTCGTTAATATATTTTTAAAAATCATTAGATCGTACTTGCGATAAATGCAAAAAACAATTCTCAGAAAACTCAATAGTCCAATTTGAAGAAATAAACAAGCACCGAAGCCGATAGAATCTATTTTAACGCGTTGAATTCCCTCGCGCGAAACACCAACAACGTCTAGTTGGATAAAAAGTGTCAAAATGTCAACGACTCGTTGACCCTTTCGGTCCCTTATTTCGGGGACGGCTCGTAATTAAACGTCAAAAAGTCGCACGCGAAAATTTCTGGACCCTTAAGGACAAAACACACACATCCCCAAATCCCGCCTTTTCATTCAATTACGCTCAGACACTACGCAGTCTTCAGCTCGGATTCCACAAGTATCACATTTATAATATTATTTCCAAAAAATTTCTCAAACTCTTTTCATTAAGTACATCATTAAATTTCGTTAATTATAATAATAATAAAATTTTTCAGCAAACGTTTTCTCGTACAGCGCAATCCTGCCATATTTCATCGGAAGATTCGCAAATTAACGATCTCGCACATCATGTTGAAATTCTGTACCGCCGTTATGACATGTTATTCCGATATATTATATTATATGTCGCGTTTTAAAACGGTACCATACTCATCATGTACAGTATAAACACCCGTGTGCGTCTAAGCTTTGAGCGTATTGAAATCGGAGCTTTTGAACGCTTTTGAGACAACTGTATTGGGTTACATGTGCTCGAGTGAATAAATTTCGAGATATCAGACGAGTTCGCGTGTTACATGTCAGATGCTTCAATTGGAACGAATCAATTACAAAGGCTGGGTTTTTAGTGGGAGTCGCGTGACTTCTCGTGCAATCGTTAAGGGAGTGCTTTTTATTCATTATTGAAATGGTTCTGGTGAAAATTGACGGATCGTTTGAATAATTACAGTGTATTTTTATAAATTTTATATGTTTGAATTATAATTCGGATAGTTTTTATATAACGAGATATATTGATAGTAAAATAGTTTTCTTTTTATTAAATGTTCGATGTAGGTGATTTTATTTTCATGTCAAATACGGGATTGGCAGTCAATTTTGCGTCACACCAATACTATTGAAATGTACTATCGTGGAATCGTAGAGCATAAACCAATACAATGTCACTTATTAAGCTCGGTCTTCACTACTATATATATTTGATTCGGAAAAAATAACGTTATTGTTTGATAAATATCGTATTATATTTATTCAAAAAATATTAAACGAAAACGATATATTAATATACTTTTTTTTGTATCACATAAAATTTTCTTGGAAAATGTAATGTGTATCACTATAATTCTGTAATATAATATCTTCATCGATAAATGTAATATCCATTTTACAGATCAAACACAGATTATCATTTTTTGTATCCTCTATTTATTTCAAAATGTTACTTATCCAAAATATTATTGAATATATTTTTCATAAAAAAATCAAATCAGATATTGCATATTTTTTTTTAAATTTAATTAGAGTACACAAAAACCATGATTTTAATCTTCTCGTTTTTTCTATAACTGAAATTATTTTCTCACTGGTAAATAGGCCCGATGTTAATAATACCGGGATGTGTATTTGTTTATTGTAAAGTCGATGCCCGTACCCGATTTGAATATTTAATATTTAATTAATAAAATCAAAATAATTCATTTGTTATTGTCA
>JAOXNN020000091.1:412919-438390 GCA_028571205.2 Hydropsyche betteni | reverse complement strand
TCAAATCGGGTACGGGCATCGACTTTAAAATAAACACATACACATCCCGATGTTATTAACATCGGGCCTGTATACTAGTAAATAATAGTATTAAATGAAGAAATTTTTCAACAAAAAAAATCATATTTGTAATAACATTATCATCATATCACGTATTAAAAACTCAAATAAAAAATACATATTATATAAATACGCTCAAAAATTTGAACGTAATGCAAAACTTTCATAAATGAAACAAAATAACACCATACGCACATTAAATAAACGACGCACATCCTCCCTGGACATTTTCGATACATTTAAGCTTAATGAAATAAATAGGGGTTTTCCTTTATTAATTAATCGCGAACCGGCGCTGGTTTCCAGTGGCGGCAGCGGTATAAATTAATTATGTCGCCCGGTTGCGGTCCACGGATGCCCTTTAATTGGGCGCGATGTTCGATCCGATTGTACGCCGAATTCCAACTAACAGGTGCTTGCTTTTAAATCATGACCATGTCATGTTTTGTATCCTTGTATTGCCTGAGGGAAACATATATTTTTGTGCCGTTATATATAATTAACATGTGAGTAATAATTGTATTAATCGCATTGAAGATCTCGTATTATATTTTGTTTATTTGTGTACACATTGGACCATGTTTTTGTAGTTGCGTTTATATGAAAAACGCAAAAAAATATATGATAATAGTTGTTTTTTGTATCTGTCATAACGATTGATGTGATGAAAGTAAAACATTAACATTAATATTTCAGGTTCTATTTTTCGATAACTTATAAATTTAAACTTTCGTTTTAACGTTTGTTAATTGAAAATGTCATATTAGAGATATGTCAAAATCTATCGGATTCGTATTGCTTAATTTTAGAAAAAGTGTTTCTTGAAAATTTTATTAATCTTTCCTTTCGGCGATGAATTTCCAGCAAAATATTTGTTTTGTTTTTTGTACATAATAAAATATTATATACGTGATAAATTAACTGTGAAAGCTTCTCTGAAACAAGAAGAGATTCATTTAGGCGTCGTGATGAAATTCTTTGCGTTGTGACACCTTTCTTGTAACAAAAACGGAAAATCCACATTTTCCTTTACTACGTCCTTGAATTTCCTTGAATATAAAAAAATACATAAGCTGAACATATATGAAATTTCTTTCGTATGTTTGATTACATAAAAAAAATGTTATTGTTGATAAAGCATTTTGAATTTATTACTTACTTTAAAAAATATATTATATATTAAACGTCAATAGATCAATATTTTTAATACAACTTTCAAAGATCATCAAATTTAAGCAAAAATTTGTGTAATAAGATTTTTGAAATTTTAAATTTCTTAATAGTTTTAATTTTTTAATGATACAAAAAAAAATTGAAATTGTATTATGAATATTATTTGAAGAATACTTACATTTTTTTATTATTGAAAAACCTCGGTTTTTCAATAATAAGAAAAATATTTGTACTTCCAATGACACAAAGAAGTTTCGCGTCGTAAAAGGTTAAACTTCGACCCCTCAACCACGAAAGTGAACCTACAAACCCACAATATTATGTTTTCGTCGCAAAGTTGACAAAACAAGCGTGACGAAGGGCGAAAGACGAACCTGAAAAAAATCTTCAGCACCGTCAGCAAATCCCCGAAATTGGTCGGCTATGAAAATGCGATAAAATTTTCGGTCTTTTGAAAATTCGTGAAACAACGCAAACTACAACCGTAAGCAAAAAAACGACGATTTTCATCGGCCTCTTTCAATAGCGAATCTTACGTACACACAGCCATTTGAATTGTCTATTTATACATTGGATCATGGTCATATTTTTGTATCATGGACGTGTTTATAATTCGCAACAGATGGTGAATATTATGTTTTGTTGTGAGAGATTTTTTTTTAACAAAAGGTCGAGGTTGATGTTTTGTCAAAATACGTTTTCGCTGTTCCAACGTTTACGGAGATCTTCTAAATATTATATAAAGGTTGTATTTGAATTGTTATTGTGATTGATAAATCTTAGATTTCACCTTTAAATGTCAGTATTTACTATTGTGATGTCCAATTTAAAAAAAATGGATTTTATTTATTAAAATGTTTAATAGGCAAATTGAAATTTCATTTAAAATTTGCATTTGAACCGAGTTTAAAATGACAAATGTTTTCATTTGAAAATATTAAAATACTAATCGCTGATTTATTCACATTTTGTAAAACGTACTAAGAAACACTTAATTTATAAATCCTTTGCTTAAATTAAATAAGATTACTGAAAATATTTGACATCAAAACGAAACACAACCAACGTAAAATTTTGTCTATTTTATTTTTCATAATAAATCAAAGAAAACTGTCACGATTTTAACGAAAACATAAGTTCCATACAATCCTGATTTTATCGAACGCTTAACGTTGTTTTTATTTTTCATTGAAAAAATTGTTTTTCAACACTCGTGCTCTAACGACAATAGCCTTCATTGTTCTTCACTGAACCACCATTGTTTTTCTCCGTTGAAATTAAGCCGTTTTGTTTCGCTTTTCCGACCCGTCGTGCGAAAATAATTTTGATTAATTCGAACCAACTTACACGTTTAGGTGTCTACCCATTTCTCTATATTATAATATACATTTTTCGGACAGACACAAAAAATATATTTTCATAGTTGAAAAAAGATAATGTTTCGTAATAAATTATATGGAGATTTGACATTTTCGCGAGAGTTAAATTTTTAAGGCTGTTTTGAAAATTAATTGAAATTATTTCAATATACACTTTGTGAAAATAAATCGTGGATTGCATAAATAATTTTTCTCGAAAATATTTTTTTACTTCCAACCAAATCCTTGGTATAGAAATACAGTGCAAAAACCGCGTCGGATGTGCAATTGTTGCCGTCGAGGTTTCGCAAACAAGATTTTCGGTGGGTCTTTGTTTGGCCAAAATTAACGTTTATTTGTGTCCTTTTGTGTGTGGCAATTCGGGGCTGTTCCATTTCAGAAATTATATATCACTCTGACCGAAATATAAAACCTAGATTTGAAAACATACGTTTCGAACAGTCGAAAAAATTATATCCGGATTACGAATATCCGATACTGCAGATTACATAAAAAAAAACATTCAAAGATAAATATTTAGTATCGATATAAATAAAATAGATTTTATAATAAAATAAAATCACACGTACGGCTTTGTTGTGGAAAGGTCCGCAAATCGCAAAGGAGAAGGACACCTTTATCTCGTCAACGGTTAGTTCTGAACCTTTTTTCCCCCTGTCCCTGCTCCTTTCGGCTTCAAAGGAATGAAAAAGCGGAACGAGACGTGTGCTTTTCTATCGTACACATACTAATATATATTAAATACAAAATATAATAAAAAATAGCTCATACTAACGCATTTTTTATCGCATTCGCGCGCCTTAGGTGACACGAGCGTTTGTGCGTTTATTTGCGATGGAAAATTGCAAATCTATGGAAAAGCGACTGACACGAATGTTTGTCGATTTTTCTTTATACAACCAATTTTTGTAAATATTTGAAACGTTCTAAATGACTGTTGGATTTTATTTTAGTTATATAATCAATCATATTTTGCAATCATTCAAGAAAAAATTAAAAAATATACACGTTGTAACAATTTCATTGATGAAATTTTTCTATGAAAACTTTATCATTAAAATTATACAAAATGCGCCGAATAACTCAGATAAATCGCTCCAGTATGTAAAAAAAATAATAACGTTAAAATCATCAAACTTAGGGCAAAAATTTACAAAAATATTATATTATATATGCTATAATATTATATTTTAAATAAAAGCATTGCCTTGTTTTTAATTTCACGGTTTTAGTTTTTATGGATTAATTTTGCGATCAGAGTTCTCAAAATAGTATACTGTATATTCATTGAAAAATAAATGATAAAAATTGTTTTATATAATATAAACCCAAATTGTATATTTATCTAAATACACACAGTTAATACTATTCAAATATTCTGCAAGAGTAAATGATAAGTTCTTCACAAATAACGTAAATCAACTTAACCTGCTTGATGGATTGTTTATTTATACTCAAGCCTTTCATTGAATATAATGGCTTCGAAATGAAATCGGCTCGATTTCGAAACGAAACATTAGATTCTAATAACATTTTCGTAATCCATTACATTTTCTACTCTCCATAGTAAGGAAATCCAATATTTAAATAAGCTCGACCACTATAAGCAAAACGGTATATAGATATACGTCGTATGTGTTATAATTTCGCCTTTTTATAATGAAACAGAAATATAGCTAGATGGGACATTTGGTTATTAAAATAACTTATTTTTGCGTATCATTTAACGGTACTGTTTATCTTATCAAAATTTATCAACCACTTGAACTCCTCGGGAAAATCGCAAAGTCTACTCGTATAAAATTTTCATCTAAAAATAAAAGCGGCGCCCTTCCGCGAACCAGAATCCATTTTAATAACGAAAATTCACAACCGCTCGGACACATTTACCCCACGTCGTCCCCTCCTTATGTTATTAAATAACATTTTATTATATATTCTTTCCTGCCGTCGGGAAAAACGCACTCCAATTTCCCCCGTTTTTTATGTCCAACAGCAGCACACACAATACACGGAAACACTCTTTACAGCCGTCGTTAAAAACCCTCGTCTTTATTTTCATACTCGAGATTTTCAGGCTTTTGACGAAAACAGAAAAAAACTGATAATACGTTTAATTTAATCAACTTTTCCATCTTTCCGTTTATTGTCGTCAGCGTTTGGCGTTTTGACTTTTGATAAATGACGCACCATTGTATAATATTATGGTGTAATGAATTTTCGTGATGGCGTCGAGTATTTGGCGCACCGATTTAATTTTACGATTTCTTTATTAAACAATTTCAAATACTTATAAACGATTGTGACTTCATAGAATTAATTTTTTAATGAAAATTTTTATTTTTATCATAAAACTTTTAACTGACTAATTTTTCAATATGAGCAAAATATTCGAATCACTATATATCATCTCAAAATTCATCTAAAATATTTTAATTTACCAAAATCATAATAATTATAATATTCGATGTTAATTTTATATCAGTTTAGTGTTGGAATTCAAATATTAAAATGTCTGTATAAGGAATCACAATGCGTAAGCGTCTCGAGCAATTTTGTCTACTCGAATTCATTTCGCGATTAAAATTATTTTTGTATTACTCGCGGAAACGCTTTCATTCTTGCTTGTAATGAATTTGTTTTATTTCATTTTGCGGTTGTTCTATATTATTTTGACATGTGCCAATAAAAAAACACACGTCCTCGTTTCTTTCTTGCGCGTTCACGTTTATTGTGTTTACGCCAGTACGCTTCACCTTTTTTTGTATTATTTTATTTATTTTATGTTATACGCATTTGGATTATTTTTTTATCATTTATCACGTAAATATTTTTTCTTGCAACAAAACATTCCCAAACAAATGTCAGTTTCAATCGAGCGACTTCGCTTTAATTTTAATCGTTTTACACAAACGATTCACACGTTGTAGCCTCCACAAAATTGTTCACGTTGTTGTGTAGAACGGACAATGTTGCACTTGTGAAAAATTCAAAATTGCATAGGATATGCGATGCAACGTTAGGTCGAACGATGCACACGACTATGCGATTAATTTAACCGCAATGCGGTCATGTCCTGCGCCTGCGAAATTCCATCTCACATACAAAAGGGTGTCAATGACAAAACCAGACCAGAAAATTCCATATTGAACCTATACTAAACCTTGTACCTTTTATTAGACGATCCCTAAATTTTTTCCTTAGAAATTTTTTGATATTCGAATATATCTCGAATATTATTCGAATATATCCGAATTAATTCGAATATTCAAATATGTAAAAAATAATCTAAGAACTGAAATAATTTTAGGCCAATGACATATATTCTGTCTATTACTTTGTTAATTGCTGAGAATCGATAAGATTGACACCATTTGCTGAATTGTATTATTGAATTTCTCTACGAAAATTCAATTTAACGCTAGGCACTGGTGAATTCGCCAACACAAACCTCATATGTGCAACGATCAGTTGAAGGTTCTACGTTTGTTGACACTTGTCCTTAAAACGTACGTAGGGTCAACCAACGCAACCGTTCTAATTCAACAAATGTACCCCATCCTCGGTGCAAATTTGATTAAACCTAGTTGAATATTCCAGAATTGAGTTAGTGAATGTAAAACTGACTATGTAGAATACATATATGTGTGTGTTCGTTTTCGAATTTTCAGAAGTTTTACACTATTTATTTATCTATGCTTATCCTTTGATGGGTGGTTTGTGTGAAAATCGGGGTAATAGGTAGAAATTTGTTTTAGGATGACTTTGATTGACAAATACGAGAAAATCGGTGCTTCGGTTCTTTCTCTTGATTAAATATTATTGAAAAGGTTCGATCGTTTGAAAAGGGTTGTGATTTATTCAATCGGAATGTAAATGATTAAATTTTGTTTGATGTTATTTATAAACTAATCAATTGTTAATTTAATGAAGTTTTTGATGATTTGAAGTACTTATTTCTATTCTTGATTTTATCAATTTTATTTTACTGTTTATTTTTTATTCTTAGAAATTATAATGCTTTTTCATAAAGTTTTAATAAAATATTTTCTGCTAGAAAATCTGATGGTATATAATTCAAATGAGTATAAACAAATATATGTATTTCCTTCGTCGTGATAATTATGAAATTCTGAAATATCAAAACTCAAATTTGGAACATTATTCATTTCCAACTTTCCAGTTGCATGACAACTTTGCGACTACTATGAACGATTCTTATTTTTGCAAAACTTCTAAATCATTCATCATTCCATTTTACACCTCTTTTCATACATTCGTAATTTCATCGTTTTGAAAACTAAAATACTCAAGGTAAAATAAATAAAACATACTAAAAGTACAAACATAAACTGTGCCTTATATGCTTCGTGAGTTTGTCCAAAAAATAAGGCTTCGACGGGCAAATACCTAGGACTTTGGCCTACCCCAAATGAACCGTATATATGAAGGAAAGGAGGCTCCGGTCTTCTTTGGGGACTATGCCCTCAGTTGGGGGCCCCGAGGGGTTCACTTGGACGAAGATAAGCCTTCGGGCACCCTCGTCACATACACACGTGTATTTATTTATACACGAGTATGTTTCTCGGATAATATCCTTTCCCAAGATACGAATTTGTCAAGGAGTTTTCCTACGTACGGTTTTAATTACAAGCCAGAACTGATTACATGATTTCAGACGTACTATTTGATTATTTCGTGGTTTTAATCAGTTTAATTTCACTTCAAGTAAATTATTCATATAAAAGCTTTAAATTTAAGATTAATATTTTGATTCGAAATTATTTCAAAATGTATGAACTTTCCAATTCTATTTTTTAATAAATTAAATAAAAACAATAAACGTTTACGCATTATCAAAGCGAACGATCTTTTATCGCTCGTATTAAAAAGCGTAGGTTTTATCTCTCGTATGCATGCACAGACGTAAAAAACGGGTGAAATTTTCCGAATAGAAAAAAAGGTGTTATCTAAACCGCGAAAATGTGGAAAACGCGACGTTTTTATTGCGTGTCGAATGATTGACGGCGACACCGTTTTATATGGCGTCGATGGCTTTTTAATGACGGCGTCTCACAGGACACACAATATCTCCGCGAAGGAATTTTTGCCAATTTTTTTTCTCCCGCATATTTTCCCGCCGTTTTCCGAGAGGTTTTTCCGCGTAGAGTGTGGGAGGTGGTGGGAAAGCGCGCGTCATTTTTCGCAGTCGAGCGTGACTTTTCGCGTCTGTTTGGAAAATTCTATTCGCGGTTTTTCTATTTTTGGTTATTCTGAGTTTTTACGGGATGAAACATGAACGGTTTCGATTCGAGATTGTGTCGATTTATTATTATGGTGGATATATATTTTGGCATTTAAGAATAGGGCAAACTTGCCACTCTTACGTAATATTTTCGATCTGTTTTAATTCTTTATATATAATGTTCTATTATATAAAAAAATGTTGATTATTCTTTACACCTGTAGTTTGTTATGTAAACCATCACCAAAACGGTATATTTTTACAGTTTTCCGTGAATTTTCCATACTTTTCCGCGATTTTTCCAGGTTCTTCAGAACTCGGTTATGAAAAATCGAGTCCGGGAGCCGCCGTTTCGACTCACCTATTCTTTTCTTTCCCGAGTTCAATCTATCTTGGCCATGTTATTTTGTTATTCCTTTCATGTGCACACAAAACAGACGACACTATTTCACAACGTGCTAAACCCAGACTACTATAGCTCATGTCTATATGATTTTATTTAACGTGTGTGCGAATTCACGAAATAGTATTTCAGTGTTTTCTGAAGCGATTTTCCATTCATGTCACGCTCTGAAATATTCCATTGTGCTCTTAAATATAGTTCGGTTGGTGTCGTACACAAATATTTCCTCATTTGGAAAATCGACTATTTATGCAGAACTTTGAGTCTTTTCTTTATTTTTTTTATATATTATAAAATAATTTTCCAAATGTATTCTATAATAATAACTATGAATTATTAATACATATTTATATGTATACATTATTCAAAAAATTAAATTTAGTATCTTTGAAAAGATATTTATCGTCTTATGGAAAATGAAGAATGCCAAAAGCACGATTGCGCATATATTTCTAAGTTTGTTTTTATTCTAGAAAGCTTTTCAATTTTTCACCATCCACGAGGTTTCCCGCGAGTTTTCCTCTAGAGCGCATACATCACGACCAGTTTGACACCGAACCGTTCGACATAAAAATAAAATACAACGGATATGGAGGGACGTGAAAGCATCTTGTTCTGGAAAATACGTTTTCACGTGTAAACAAGCGGAAAGTGAAGTGGATTAAATTCGAGCCGAGTAGTAAAAACCGCAGTAACAATGCGGTTTTAAAGCACACCCTAGGAGTGGAGGGACTAGCTATTTTTTTAACACTTCACTTTTTTCTTATAGTGGAAAACTATACGTGTCTCAAACGTGTTATTATCTTGTATTTTTTACAACTTTCTCGAGCTTAGTGTGAATAAGTTAAGCGGCGAAATGTCGCTGAGCAGTTTTTCGCAGAACGCTTCTAGAGTGTATTGGCCTCGCGGGAAAACGCGAAGGAAAATCGCCCGGATCTAATGCGATTTGGTTTAATATTTAGATCGTATCCGGATCGGGTCTCGATTCATATAATATTCTGGAGGTGCCTCGTTTCGCTTGGAAAAATTGTAATTTTATGTTAAATTCGAGCAACCATGTCTTTTGAGTAAATTGACGTCTTAAACTTTCATTAGTTCATTTAGACTACGAATATAATTGAATTCAAATATACTTATTATTACTTAAAGATTTTTTTAAATGTTTGTGAATTAAAATTTTGATGCGAACAATGTTTCATTCTTATTGTTCCTTTGTGATAGATCATTTAAAAAAAATCTACTCATAACATCAAACAGAAAGGTTGTTGTCTTCAAGTAAAACAAAAGCCAATTAGCGCATCCGTAAAATCCTTTTCGAACAAAACCGTACGAATAAAAGAGCACAAAAAAGCATCCGAAACTCTCGCACTGAAAATTTTTCCCATATATTTTCCATGCATCTAATGTCAATTGTGGATTTTTCTGCGTTTTGCACATTAGCACACGACATATTTTTCAATAATTCACACATTACATTAAATGTGTGGAGCGTGTTCGAGGAAAATTTCTCGCTTCGCCGTAGATCATTTTTATGTGGTCCCATTTGATCCCATTGTCGCTCCCTTTTCGGTCGAGTGCGAAACGATTTTCCCTTCATGTCATAACACCATTAGCGTTGTATTAGCGAGATCTTTATTTATTTGCAGACGTACCCTTTTGTCTTACGCATTTTTCGATTATGAAGAGTTTTTTTAGTACATTTTTTCTCTCGGGTTTTTCTTTTATGAAGAATTTTCCGAAGTCTCTCTTCTATCATATTGTGTTATTAATGTTGGGGGTTAAATGTATCCGATTTTATGGTGGGTTTTATTTAATTTATGAGAAATAATTTTCACATAAGTGAAACACCAGTCAATATCTATTATTTCATCATATACTTTTAAATGATACTAAGATAATATTTATTTATTATATTAATTATACTTTATTTGCCGCTCAAATCGAAAATAAATTTCACGTATAATTTCTTTAAGAAAAAAAAACTATGCAATGACTACTTTACATAGGCTCAAAGAATATACTCGCCATCAATCCAAGGGAACTTTCCATATCCTAATTTACCATTTCGGCTAAGCCCTTATTTTTACAAGGGCTAAAACTAACGAGTTAATTCGCCCCTCAGCGTGTCCCAACATCGCGTATTATCCACGGGACGTGGACTTAGTTAACTATCGAGACCGGCTTTATCGCTGTCCTTAATAGCTTTTATGTGTTTTCTATGGGCTCGCACGCACCATGGGCATGAGCCCGTTTTCGCACCATCGTAAAACCATCGTGTCTCAAGGACGGACGCGATCTGCAAAAAGCGACCGTCTATTAATTTACTCGTTGTAATTTATTGCTTTTCTTGCGTATGTGTAGGTCAGGCTTTACACTGTTTATTATATGGTTCGTTATTTTTCGATAATTTGATAGTTGTATAAATGTTGTGCGTCGTTTACGAAATTGCTGAGTTCGAGTACGGCACAAAACAGTTTCGCGTTACAAATAATATGGTGGGATGATGCTTTTTTGGTGTTTTACAAAACCGAAGGCTTTCATTATTCGAAATTCGAATTTATTTTCCTAGTCTTTTTTCATGTATAAAAAAGCCTTGTATTATAGACAACAATTAGAGCGAAAAACAAAAACAAAAAAACCACCAAACCTAACCATTTACACTTCCAAGGCTATGAAATGAAATGGGTATGTTTTTAAACGAAGATTATAAAAAAAAAGAAATACAAATTTTCATAAAGCATAAAAATTCAATTAAAATTTTTGAATTTCATTTCATGCATAGGTTTATAAAATTGTGTATGAAATTTTTTGCATAATATTCAATGCTTATCATGGATTATTTTAGAATGAGTATACTTTGACTTGTCTACATTAATTAATGAAATTTACCAAAGAACCTTACCTTTACTCTTCATACTTTAATTAAAATATTAAAAATAATTTTTTTCATTCGATAAAATTTTACATCATTAAATACATATTAACTGTAGAATTTAATTATTTCCGATATTAATATCTAACTAAGATCAAAGGTAATCAAAAATTAATTCTTCGTTACAATGAAATATCAAACATAAAAACCTTCTATTAAGACAACAAAACACCCACACATAAGACCCTCCTTTGCTTGATTAATTAAAACATCTCAAAGCACATTAATAAAGATCCACGGATTCTTCCAGTTTTCCCGTGTTTCCCGCAGTCGTGAATCAACTTCAAATTTTCCGGGCCCGATTAAAATTCAAATCTAACGACCGCGAATTAATCATGTCCCACAAAGATTAACCGACTATCTCGTCACGCAGTCGGCACCTCGAGAAAACCGGGAATTTTCCGGGCGATTTTCCGGCCGACGTCCATCATCGGGGGGTTTGGAGAATCTAGCCATCTCGGGGACTCGATAAAACAAACTGAACAAGACATTAAAAGTTGAAGTAATAATAACGGCATGCTCGACGGGAGTCGGCAACTTTTCGTATAAACTCTTTCTCGGTCCCGTTTCGGTAATTGAACTGTGGAAAGTGTGCCCTTTTGTGCTTTTATTTTCGGAAGTCTAATCTTGTGTTAGAAAAAAATTGTAATTTTTCGAGACGTTTATGCGAATAATGCCCCGCGGTCCTTTTAATTTTACGCTCTGTTTGTGTTGAGTAAAATAAGTTTTCGGTAATGTTTGAAAGCAAGTGAAGCGCGACCGAGTTATCGTGAATTTATTTATAAATAAGAAACGAATCTGTTTTGTTTTCAAATATAAATTTATCAATAAAATGAATTTGAATATAAAATTTTAACAAAAAAATCATATAAAATCTTACTTGTACTCTTTTTCTATCTATTAATTGTAAAAATTAATTTATATTCAGATCGACAAGTTTTTCATACTCGCCTGAATTTATATGTGTGCTCCACGTGGAAAAAAAAAACCGAAAACCGTTGCAAAATTTTTTATACTAGCATCATACGTAGAATTGTATCACCAAATTATATCAATATGAATCTTTATATCTACAGATAAGCTTCTAGTAAATATAATTCTCGAAAATACATCGAAATTATTTTTAAAATAGGCTTTAATCGAATCATTATATAATTATTCGTATCACTGATTTATCCGAGTTTTCCAATAAAGTCATTTATATAAATACGTATACATGAAAAAAATTTCATAGTCATATTTTACATATTAATAAAATTAGAAGACATACGTTCAGGACAATAATCGTTTGTGTCACTTTTGCAATTTTCCGACCCTTTTGCGGTCAGAATTTTTTTAATTCGTTGAATTTTTCACTTGTTAGCTGCGGTCTAACCACAGTGTCAAAGTCGAGCCTCGTAACACTGTTTTCAGACTGTCTCTGAAATTCGGGACCTGAAATTCTCCAAAATTATACCCGAAACGGTACAACAGTCCGCTGTAATGGCGCTGACCCGACAACATGTTACTGTCGCATATTATATTCGCATATTTGAATGTTATGCGGCCTTGTTTTCTCTTTTAAAAAAACAACACAATATATCTTTGATTTTGTATACGATATGGATATGTATATATTTTAAGAAGTTTTCCGTCACGATGAAACCGCATTCGTGCGAAAAATAAGCCATATAAATAAACAGCGAATTGTGCTAATGTATTTTTTTCGCAGAGCTTCCTTAATAAGGAAATGTATAAAAATATATACAAAAAAAACACAGTCGAGGGAAATGTACGTATGAAAAGTTTATTAAACGGGAAAAGGAACACCCGGAGTTATAAGGAAATATTTTTCGAAAGGGTGTTTTGAATATTTCACTCTGGGGCTTTATTATAAAAGATATCGAGTTGTTTAGATGAAATTTTTAAAATCTTTTAATCTTCGTTTCCGCGAAAACGCCATTTTTTCATTTAGAAATATTTAATTTACAATGTTTTAAAGTTTATATTATTTCTCTCAGGGCAATCGGGAAATTTGTTTCCCGCTTTTAAGTTTTTGCTTTCAACTTAATTAAATATATTCATTGGAAAGTTGTTTTATTATACAGAATTAGACGTGTTTTCAAATAATTCCGGTGAAATACTCATCGAGATAATTGATTGATTCGGAATGAGTTGTTTGTCGAATGCTTCAAGATAATTGGAGCTTAACAAGGTGCTTAAATTGTTAAGAATACTTAATGCTATTTTTTAATATCATTCGAACAATTCTTTTGAAGAAGACGTTTATGTGGTTATAATTTTTTTTAATAATGAAAAAACCGCATGAATTATTTATTTTTAATCAGCCCTCAGGAGAATTTTAATAAAAAGCTGAATGAACATTTTATTTACTCAAAGCCTATAATTTTAAACATTAAATTTTATTATACGACATTATAAAAGTGAACGCTTTTATTTTTTCATATATTTATGTTTACATAGGATTTTCAGATTAATTTTTATTTAAATTTCATATTTTATATTCGATGAAAATTGAATACAAATATTTCTCGATATAAGATATTATTCCGTCTTATGTATATCAAAATATTTTCAATTGCGCATACGAAATATTGCTTTCATATGAATAAATATTGAATTAGACTCATACAAATAATATAAAATTGAAAATTATTCGAATTTCGAATCAATTTGCCGATACCCTGAAGGAAATTCTTCACATGCCCCATTTTTTCTTTCAGTACCGAAAAAACGACACCGCACACGAAAGCACTCCTCGCTAAAAGGGTCAAATTAATTTATTCATACTTTAATTCAATATTTGTTCAGACTCCGTCGCGTGAAAGGGTTTTTTCATGGCGTGGCCTCGGCACATACACTTTTTTTACACATGTCGTTGAAGAAAAGGTCCACTCGACGAAAACCGCCCTTCAAACGCAATTACGTCCTTCCCAGTGAAGGAACAAACCCTTTATGCGCGCAGAACACCGTTTTTTTCTTATTGTTATTTCTTTGAAGGCCGTTGCGTTTTATTTTTTCGGTGAACTAACGGCAAGATTCGGTTAATTTCGAAAAACGTTTGTTTTGAAAGTGGTATACGTTCATTTTTTTATATTTGAAGATTTTAATTTCAATCAAAAATCTATAATATTTATAAATTAGTGTTTTGTTTTTCTGATATTAAAAATATGTTTTTTATCATGAGATACACTTTTATCACGGTAAAATTCCAGATTTTTTGACATAGGGAGGGGACATTATAGGGGGGTTTATTGTACAATGTTTTTGGGGGGCGTCCTGTTTTGAACCTTGAGAAATATGGTCATCCAAAATTAAAAATTTTAACCGCATTGTAACACTCAATGTCAAATGTGAGATTTCCCTTATTTTTCATAGGCATATCGTAAAACACGCCAACTATCACATTAGACAGATCATGATAAGCGTTTAATTGCTAAATAACAATAATAGATAATATTAAGTTTCACAAAAAACGCACTATATTCGCATTTTTTATGGAAAACACAATTACCATAATATAATACATACCAATAATCACTGTCATAAAATGAAAAACTTTCAATAACACAAATTTAGATTTCCACAAAGAATCAAATCGCAAAATCATCCGAATCCATCTCGCACAGTTTTTCAGCATTTTTCCCATTAACAGTTTCCTTCTCTGAAACAGCAGTTTTCTCAGCACACAAATAATGCACAAGCACGATTTATGCCCGGTTATTTGCTTTAGTACATACACACGACTGCAGTCTCCGAAACGACATTCATATTAACCGAAATTTATTACAGTCGAAGAATGAAAACTGGGATTTATCGACTTCGGCCCCGCTGAGCCATTCGCCGATGATTCACGGCACGTTCGGCAAACGGGTCGTGGAATTCGGTTATTCTATTCAAACGGTCGTTAAATTCGTTATTCCATTGTGCAAAATGATATTTGATTATTTCGAATGTGCGCTTTTTTGTGATCGCGCGCGCTCAAAGGGTTAAGTTGGTGTACGAGCGCGTAGTAAAAGGTTTATGGGAGCTTTCGACTTACATAGTGATTTTTTCGTGTAAAAGTAAAATTAGTTTCTTTGTGGTCTTATGTGAATTTTAAATGAAAATATTCTTTTGTGTTCTTTTTATGTGCGAAAAAGTTTTTTTATATTTTTTAATATAAAAATCTTTGCGAACGAATAAAAAATATCGTTGTTATTTATAAAGAAAGTTTCCGATGGAAAATTCCGGTTGATTTATCGGATTTTCACACACTTAAAACCTGTCAGTGTTAGAAGAGAGATTTGAAGTTGGCAAAAATAAATTCTCAACTTTTATAGTGATCCATTTATTGCGTTAAATACGTTCCGAAGTTTCGATATGTGATATTTATATGTTATTATATGACGAGTGTAGGGAGAATCGTCGATCGATCTCCGATGGACTTTAAATACTTGTAAATTCGAAATCACCGTATTCAAATCACGTTTTGAAAATGGCACTCGTGACTATAATAAAAGTAATAAACGTACTCGAAACACGAAAATTTGTATTGCGGCCGCTTCTCAAAATGGCCGCGATACGTTGTTTGTAAATTATATTGTAAAACTAAAACAAAAAAATACAATTAAATTATTAATAGTTTTATATTTACTTTTTCTCATTAAAATATTTTTTTTACAGAATGAGTGCTCAAATATTTTTCTTACAACTCAATAAAGTTTGAATATTTTATTTCAAAAGAGAAATTTTTCAAATAACTCAACAAAATTATAGTTTTCTTGGTTACAAAAGTTTTAAGTGAATGGAATTTAATTTTAATAACAATCGGAACAAGTTTTTCATACAAAATTGAATTAAAACTAATTTCTTAATCGATATCTTATATAAAAAGTTCTCGGGACACACTTTGAATATCTTCTGGCTTCAGTACAACAATAATACGATGGCGAAAGGCGTCGTCTCGCACTAATGGACTTGACGATACCAAAATAAGTACGTATTTGCGACAAGTTGGTAAGCAGCTTTCAGTTTTCGTATACTTTTCGTACAAAAGTTGCGTCCGCCGATTTCCCAGCAGAATTTGAACTCGCCCAGTCCGATTTCAACGAACGCCTTTCAAAAGCTACCGTCGAATTTCGTAACTTTTATATTTAATAATATTTATTCAATAATATCTGATTTATAAAAGATATTCTAATTTATTTATTTTTTATTTTTATTTCAGGTACGTGGCTTCGGTTCATTATCACGCAGTGAGTACTGATTCTAATTGGTCATGGTCGATGTCAATTTTTTTATGTATATCGCGTTCATTTTTCTCGTTTTCAAGGACCATTATCCTAGTTGGGTATAATTTATTATTTAAGTTGAAAGGAGAGGAGAAACGACTCTAAGAAGTTCGAGTTTTGCTCGTCCCGTTTTCTTCGTTGGAATTTATTCATACCTGAGTCATATATCAAGGCCGTTTTTCCGCGCTTTTCTCCTTGTGTTTTCCTCTTCATTGTGCACTCGACTCGTATTTTTTTTCATACCACGCCGTGAATGTCCTCCCAGAGTTCGAAATACCTAAAATTTCTTCTATTGCACACGTAAAATGGTTTTGAATTTTTTCGCCTAATTATATAAAATATTCAAATCCTGTTTCGAATGCTTTGACCTCAACATGATACGAATTCATATGTTATGCTCATTCGTTTCATTTCACAGGCAAATTCGCGATCATTCGAGCATACAGACGTCAAACTTTCCTTGATTCTCACAAATTCTAGAATCTATTTGTTATATATGGAACATACGTGTTTCACTAGCGTATGTAGGAGATTTGCTCACGCCTCTGCGATGCGTGTAGGCTTTCGCGAAATTAAATTCACACCGAATGATGTAATCTATTTCGCGTGTAAAGGGGTTCGTCCGCACGCCTAACATATGTGCTCGCAAGAAAAATGAGCTCGATTATGTTGAATTATTTTATTTGAACTTATCGTAAGGAGTGGTGATAGACTTGGAATTCCATCCGATTCAATTCATTAAGGATTTTGCGCAGAAATTGATTTTAATTAGTGAGATTCGTCTGGTAATAATTACCGTATTCTGAAACGAATTGCGCAATAATCACATAGTGAATTATTCAAAAATTTATACGGTAAATAAATTTGCTAATATTATACATTGCGAAAAAAAATTATTTGTCAAATAAAATTTAATACACGTTTGCCGAAACGCAATTCGTGAATAATATATAATTTTTTGACGGCATTATTGTATTTGCGCGAGAGTGAATATTCAATTTTTGGTAATTTTCGGCGAAAAATTTTCATACCCGGCTTTGCGAATATTTAATGCCTCTTTTCCGCTACGTTATTCTTTCTGTGGGGAACATCTTGCGGGCGGATTATGTCAGAGAAAACTCTCGACACGACAAAGCTCACATAAAATATAAACAGTACATAAGCAAAAAAAATCTTAAGATTATGACACATTTCATGAATATTCATAAGACTTTCGCGTCGACCTTTCGAAATGCGTGCGTTTTCACAAATCCTCTATGGACTCGATCGAATCTAGATTCGAAGCGAATTTCGTCTGAAATCGACTCATATCACTTATTGAAACGGCTGGCTTTGTGCTGAAGGAAATTTTGACTTTGGTCTTATATTTGAACGAGCCTTGAAGGGTTCTCCCTCTCAATTTTCACATCTCGTCGTGTGGAAACTTTTACGGTGCGATTTCGATAAATAATTTATTTACGCCTATAGTTTCGCGATGTGGAAAGGAAAACTTTCCCTAGAGTATGCGTGCGGCTGAATGCTTACCGAAAACTTTGTAGCTTATTATAATTTAATATGGAACATTCGAACAACGCAGAAATAATGTTCGCGTGTGCGTGCGAGTGTGGCGAATAACTTCCACCGGTGATTTTCAAACTTTTTATATTGCCGTGAAAATCTCATGAATTAAATATGTCATATTTTCTATCGAACTCTAAGAAAAGTTTGAGTGATCATTTTTATATGAAATATTGAATGAAAATTATTATGACTGTTCAATTTGATGGCACTTTTATACATTTTAAGATTTGATGTAACCAAACATTTTTTTTTTATAAATATTCCTTAAATATTATTTTCTCCATATCATAGTGATAAAAAAAACTGAATTTTTGACAGAATAATATAAATACATTATCTTACAATTGATCTTACATAGATGATCATCTTTACCCAATTCCGTCAAACACTCACAACATTTTCTATTATTATAATATACGGCTTTCACACTCCAAATTCAACCTTTCGGAAGTAAAATTCAACCATGTTAAATTTATTTTGATACAGTTTTTAAACTTCAAATTCAACATTTTAAACTTCAAACTTGAATTTTATATTTAAAAAGTTGAATTTGAAGTTTAAAATGCTACATTTAATATTTAAAATTCTCTATTCTATGTAATCTACCTATCCTATTTATCTATCCTAATTCCTTATTCTACCGTCCATTTACCAATATCAATATTAATTTAAAAAAAAAAACATTTGACAAACAAACGGAGCGATCGGCATATTCCAAACACACACACACACGCACACACACACACACACAAACACACACACATACACACGCACACACACACACACACACACGCGCGCACACACACGCACACACACAAACATACACACGCGCACACACACGCACGCACGCACATCTTTCGACTTTGAAATTACCAGAATTTGCAGAACAACGCTCACTCAACACATTGAAGTCGGATATCAGAAATTTCCATCGAATTTTCGCACAAAAGTCGGCGCGAGCGTTCGAAAGTTGCTAACGGGGCCGGGGGGGGTTACTTTGCCATAACGCGAACGGCCTCACATTTAAAGAGGGCGGGCACTTTAAAAAGTCGTCGGATGAAATTCGAAGATAGGACCTCGTCCTTTCGCCCCGAAATTAAGTCGTTTTCATGCCGGGCTTTTTGAATGCGCTCGGGCCTTAAGATCCGGCCGCTTTTCACGCCGGAGCTTCCGTTTTTCGCCAATTTCCCGGGATCGTTATCGCCAATTATTTATTTTTTTGTTTCGCAAATAGACGGCTTATGTTCGTCATAATTGATCGGAGGGAAATGTTTTTTTTTAATTATTTGCGTGATTTTTTTTATTGATGTTTCTCCATTGAATGTCATAATAAGCTTTTTGTTTACATTTTCATTTTTTTTAATGAATCATTTATCGGTAACAAACGATAATTATTTTGTATGAAAAGTTTACAATAAATTTTTAATTATATGTTTCAGTAGATTTTTGAAATATTCCAAAGTAGAAAATTACAACTTTCAAATGCGTAAGCTTATTATTATTTTCCAACAATTTTCATAAATAATACTAATATATTTTTCAAAGAAAAAATTACTTCAAATAAAAGAAAAAATTTCTACAAAACAAAAGTTAAAATGTATCTGTACCTATATCTTGGATTTTCGTTTGAAAATATGCAACATCCTTTTTTGCTTTTTTAATTTTGTACATTTTGCACCTGCAACACGATAATTTTATTCAGATCACAACTTTTCCACACTCGGAGCATAAATTCACAATTAAAAAAGTCGAGAAAAGCGTACTACTAGCGAAAAAGATTTTTTCGCGTAGAAATGGATCATTAAAACGTTACGGTTCACGAATCGTTTTCGCTATAAAGAAAAATAGTATTGTATATATAATAGTTAACAAATCCTCACATCGACCATAACATATGTATGTTTGTTTTCGATATAAAAATCATAAAAAAATATTATATTGAAAAGTATTTTGCTCATTTTCAATTCATGATGTTTGTTTTTTATATATTAAGCCATTATTTCTATTGTTTTTACACTCAAAATTCATCCTTTTAAACCTTATAAATCAAATTCAATAATCGCATTTTTTTCGTTTGTTTTCTAATTTATTCTAATTGTTTTATGAAAAATCTAAAAGAAACATTTTTAAAGATTTAAATTCATTTTTATTAATTGTATTAAAATTATCGAAGTGAAATTTATGAAAAAATTGTATTTTACTGATAACTATGATAACGGTAGCCATTTTTCAATACTTGAATTTTATTTGTAAAAGGTTGAATTTAATCTGTATAATGTTGAATTCGGTGTGTACAAGTTGTGTAATATATAGAGGAAAACAATGTAATACAAAACTCGTATGATACAATTTTTTTTATTCGACTCATCAAAGCATTGGAACGTATACACATTGAACAGCATCTAAGCAATATTTTTCATTATTTTCATATCTTGAAAAAAAATTCAATTTTCCGATCGCGTGAGCTGAAGCTGAAAACTTGATTCGCCATACACGATAGTCGGCAACGTATCGATTCCCTAGGGATCTCCTAAATTCACCTGGAACAGACGCCGTCACATAAATCGCTTTTACCTTATTTTATCAATGTATCTGATACCCGATCGTAAATTCGAACAATATTCGCGTGTACGCCTGTATCGAATATTTACTCGTCCTTTAATATTATATGGGTACGTCTTACATTTATTTGAGGCTATTACATAAAAATGGGACCCAAGGAGTGTTATGTTTCAGAAAAATTTCCATATCTTATTTATGCGTAAAAATCAATGGAGAAAATTATTATTTTGTACTACTGTGATAATTTTTATTTTGGAATTTTTTTCATCAAAACTGAATTTTTAAAATTAAATATAAAAAGTTCATCCTGGTAAATTTTAATGTTGTTACTTTTTCTGGGAAAAGTCCTGGAGCGATTTTTGTCAAAAATTTTCATATTTTTTGACGTATTAGGTTGGACAACGCCAAATTCAAAAAAGTTTCCCTAACAAGCTGAGCTGCACCAAAGTTATTGAAAAAAATATTTCGTAATTAGTCAAAGCATTTTTTAATTCATATAATACAATATTTGTGGTTTTGGTTATTTAGCAATAAAAATAGGAAGATTTTTTGAGTTCAATCTAATATACCAAAATACTCAAAAATGGCTTCGTTCTCAAGTTTTTTCCGAAACAATAACGATGTCGAAATTACTACAAAAATTTGTGAAAATAGTTTTTTAATGAAAATATCTCGTCGTGTATAGTTTTAAAATTCAGTTTTCATAGATAAACTCCACGAGTATAGTTATCACATCGTGTACATGTTTAAAATGCTTTTCGAACAAAAATGTTGTGTCGGATCGCACTGCGAAATAATTTATCATTCGCGTGCTATTAACTGTATCATATTTTATTCACAGAGTGCTGAAGCTATAAAAGCGTAATAATGCGTTCGAACAAATTGAAATATCATTATGAAATCTAATTTATAAAACTATATATGTATTATATAAACGATATCATTTTTCGGTGTGTTAATGAATCCATTTGAATTATCGCATTTGAATCTATATCTGAAGCAAGCTGTTGCGGATGCGATCATGCAGAATAACACAATTTACGTTTTAGCAGTTAATCGAATATGAAACTACATAACTGCAGAGTGACGCACCTTCCCCTTTCGTGTTGTCAACCCGATGACTATGAAAAGGATTGTAATTCAATTTGGCAAGGCTTTGCGTATGCGATATACAGGATGTGTACAAATTTAATATTTCGATTTTATATTTATTCGTTATATTATATTTAAAATATGCTTTTTGTGGTAATTTTTTTAAATAAACTCTGTTTTTAGGGCAATGAGAATCATTGAAAAAGATCATTTTAATATAAGTGTGTTATTTTTTGATGAATTATTTTGTTGTTTTAAATAAAATGTCGATTCATATAGATATTTTCATAATAATGGGACTACATAAAGAATAGTGGCTAATTAACTCATTGTGACAGAATAAAGAGTCAAATTCATACTAGAGCGAAAATTTATAGAAAGTATGAATTTTCTTTCAATGACTTAATTAATTTTAAAATTTTATTTTTAATATTTTTTTACCTACATTCAAATTAAATTTCTGTTAAATCGAAAACTTAAGCGTGAAAAAATATATAGATTTGCATCTTGTTAAAAAAACCGCAGTCTATAGAAAATAATTAGACCGATCAATACTTTCTTTGAAAAATTTGACCTAATTAATAAAAAAACCTTTATGAAATCCACTCTACGATAATTTCTAACCAAACACCGCGGCTCTATCACTCGCGAATCTGATGCTCAAATTTCCTCATTTTTCAGGATTCATTAAAAAATTTATCAAGGATTATACCGTAATGAATTTATAGACAGCCGTATAGCGAGTATAAAATAAGATAGTGTGTATGTATGTGTGTGCGTTTCTGTAGGGTTCTTCCGGCCAACTTAATGCGGCGTGATCCCGGAATTACCCGTTTCCCGTTAATCCCGGGAGCGCGCGTTTTCCCGGGAAATTCAACGTCGAATCGAGCAATAAACGAAAGGCCCCCCCTCGATGACCGTTCCTGTAGTTCGCATGTTAATTTCGCACATCGCTTCGAAACTCATTTCGGTTTAGAACTTGTTTTGTGTCTATTTTCCATGATGTTTGTCTAAATTTTTGTAAATAAATTTAAAAAATTATGTTTAATTGGTATCTTGATTCATTTTCGTATGTTCGATGAACTTTTTTTTAAAAATATATTTTTTTTGACGAATATTTTTTAAGAGCCAATAATGTATCAATATAATAGAGTTTTTTTAATATATAATAGAATAATTCTTGGGAATATAAAAGTTAATACTGAAAAATTTATATGCGGTGTTTGCAAAAATATACTCATATGTATTTAGTTGTAGTTTGGCTGTTTCGAATAGGTATCGATGATCTTTATTGATCACTGAAAATAATAAGTAAGGATTTCAAGGATTCCTCCTACTTTTCCTACTAATGAATATTTACATGTCATAATAACATAATCAACATTTTTGCTACAGAAAATTATCTGATTCCACTAATATCAAAATATTTTGTATTTTGATTTAACATAATATGCAATCTATTATATAATATCCATTACAAGACAGTCTTAAACGTATCATATTTCAAGAAACTAAACACTAAAATTATCCTTTACCAAACCACCTCAGATCGATAATACACTATTACATCCATCTACATATTCAATATATTCAATAACTCAATCTTTATTTCATTTATCTATATATTCAATATATTCAATTAAAATTTCGGCCACAAAACTGAAAAAAACCTCGGCAACTTTTCCCTCCTAAAACTGACCCAATCGAATTTTCCAATTTCCCCTCAGCTGCATACACAAGAGATAGTTGAACGTTATCCCACATTCGTTATGTGTTTCATTAAAAACGTGAACACGTTTCAGTTTACCGCCTCGGACGCCACTTTATACACGTAGAACCCCATTTAAATCCTCGACCCGTTTTTCCGGAAGGTTTTCCGACACGTTTTCACACATCGCTCACTTATTTAGTCTGTATTTGCGTTTCCACTACTCGTCTCTATTGTGTGCTGAATGCGACTGTCCCAACTCTCATACAATTTTTTATCGATAATCCAATTTCTTGTATAAAATAAGATAATTCTGGTTGTTATGTTCTTTTTATAGAATTGAGAAAATGTTATTAGTTATGTAAGAGAATTGAATTTTATTAAAATTCGTTAGTATGTGCTGTTTGTTAAGATGTGTTTGTTCGGTTCTATGTTGTACGTGTTGTACTGGACATGCAAATATTTGATATGTGTATACGTTTGTTTGGTGGACGGTGTTGAATAAAATATCAACGATTGTAATTCAATGAATATTTATTTGCATTTCCATTTGTAGTTTTCTATTTAATTCGTTTTAAAATTGGCTGCAATGGCAAAAGCTTTGATTCGTTGGTTATTTGCTTTGATGCAATTTCGTTCATATCTGATTCAATATATGAACTATAGATAAAATATTACGTGTATATTGAAAATCGCTATAATTTTTCAAAATACATATACAAAAATACTCATGATATTATATATGAATAAAGTCATAGTATATAAGATCAAAAAAATCTTGAAGTCTGTTAATGAATGGCACGTTCCTTATCGTACCAAATGGAATTTGCTTTTTAAAGAATGGGTATAAATCTAAGAGTGCGTGTACCAAATGTAACTTTTGTATCATTGTCAGTATTGTCTAGATATCGGGAACCGATTGAAATCGTTCACTGAGTGCTGAATCTCACTGTAGATATTTTCGAAAGACGACAAAGGCGAACTCTCGCGAATTCAGCAAAGACGACTGGGAATTCTTTTCCCGCTGCCATATTTTTTTTCCTTTTTTCGAAAAATCCTCGTAAATTGTCAACCGCCGGCTTTCGAGGAGACTCTTTTAAGCTTTGCGTATCTTTCTAGCTTACTTCTTTTACTCCGCTTTAATAAATGTCGCGTCTTCTCACTTTTGTGCAAGGATCGCCTTGCACAAATACGAGGGAATACCATTTTTATCTATATTCGCAATGTCGAATGCGCTTGTCGTCTCCAGAATGCGAATAGTTAAATTTTTTTGTATTATATATTCGAAAGATTTACAATGATTTAGTATTTTTATCGAATTTTGCGAAGGCGCTCTTATTATTTTTCGCGTACGTATTCACTAAAAACTTTCCACTCGGGACTATTCAAAGCCCGAGAGAAATTTTCCGCCCGACAACAAAAGGCCATATTTTCATATTTTCCACCGCACTTTCTCGCACCATAGAAGCGAGTAAAGAAAATAATCTAGTACAGATATTGCAAGTGTGCGACTCTCGTACGTACCTTTTTTCGTGGAACATACAAAAAGCGATAATTTACTCGATTTTTAAAAATGACTACCCAAGCACATCGTGCTGAATCGGCAATCGAAACAATACGTGAGTCGAATTTAGATTTTCAGATGAAAAAGTGTGCAATGAACGATGCAAAGCTTTCACTGCTACTACGTGTTTCAGAGATATAAACTTTGTTGCCGTTCGACTGTATCGTTTGTAAGTAAAGTTTACGACTCTTTTGACCGAAGCTCGTACGTCGAAACATACAATGAAGACTTTCAGTTGAGGTCTTATATGCTAAGAGAGAACGGGTATGATTAAAAGGAAAAACCTTTGCAGCTGAACGTTAAGCTCGTTCAGTTGTTCTTTGCTATAATCTCAATTCTTATATAGTGTTTATAATATACATATATCTGAAAAAATATACAAATTATAATTATTTTTATTAAAATTTTATATCTTAGTGCAGTGGTGAGCAAATTTTATTTTGCAGTGGATTTCAATTTAAAATTAAAACCACAACTCGAAAAAAGTTATGGTTAACTTTTTCGACACATGTGATCTCAA
>JAOXNN020000091.1:391598-412307 GCA_028571205.2 Hydropsyche betteni | reverse complement strand
AGTACTATGGTGGATTGAGATTGTGTAATCTTATCTTGCGTTTTTGAATTAAGAACGTTTCTTTTTTCGAAAGCCAAGTACTGAAATTATCATATCTAAAGTCAATAGTGTACGAATACATATATCTATTTACTGATCATTCCACATATTGCTCAGTTTTAATATTTGTTTAGAAACGATGCTATCAATTAATATAATAGATTGTATAGTATTATATAACCACATCATCGATTTGACATTATAAAACCGAACAATTCCTTACATTCATAGAAGTTAAGTGGTACATAAATACTCTTATTGCAGTACTGAAACCATTTGGTTTTTTACAAAATTTTCAAATTTATCAATTATTTACTTAAAATTTCGCCTCACAAAGAGTTTTATATTCTGCATATATAATATGATACTAAGATAATGACGTTGTCTAAATTTTACAATTAAATTATAATAAAGTACTTCCAACACATTCGTTGTCGATGACAAAAATATTTGTCAATTTTTTTTTACGCAGATAGCTGATAACAAATAGTGTCCCAAAATTAATGCATGATTTTGTAAACCAAAATATTAAAAAATCTTGCGTTAATTTTGGGACCCTTTGTGTCATCGGCTATCTGTGCAAAAAAAAAATTGACGCATGAACACAAATTAAATTTTTCATGAACTTAATCGGTACGGTCAGTATTTGAATATTCGTATCATTGTCTGAATACCTTATAATTTTTAGTATTTCACTAAAAACCATCTTTTTTCTTCTTCTTCACCTCATAAAGACTCCTGTTATTATCTAAATTTTAGGATTGAGTCATAAAAAAGTTATCCCCTAGTGAACTTAACTAGACCGGCCCAGTGTTGCAACTAAGTGGCAAGATGGTCGATTTCTGTCCTCATATTACTGCAGGGTGTTTCAAAAGCCGTGGTTTGTTCCCTGTGTCGAAGTTGAAGAGGCCTAACCACGAAAGCGTTTTCGGACGAGCTTTTGCAAGACCCCAGTGCCGAAAGCTGGCTGAACTTCGCACTCGAGATTTATTATTTACTATACACATTGCAGTAGGTCGATGTAAACTTGGACCATTCGATTCCCGTGGTCTTAATTGCGGATTCGAATTTGCGTGAAATGAAGTTGAATTTTGCCAGACGATTAACTTTGAGTTTAACGCCTTTTATATGGTTCTCGATTCCAGATAAGAGTTTTAATTTATTTCTGTTTTTTTAAGAGTTATAAAAAGCATTCAGTAATTATCTTCTTCTGAGAAAGGAATAAAGGTCTATTTTTGTAAAAAATCTGCGGCTTTATTTTTGCTACGATTCATATTAATGACGATTGAAATAATTTAATGCGCCAACAAAGGTGCTTTACATCGGAAATAATGGAAATTTCATGAACGTCATAAATCTTAGAAGGGAACCAGAAGTTTTTCCATTAAAAAGAATTAACGATAGATGAAAATTGGGCTCTCGGAGTACTTCCTTCAACAACGCTGGAAAAAATAATTCTGTCAAAAATCGAGAATAAACTTTAATTTCGCTAACATCATATAGGAGTTGAATGATTTTCTCGTTCATTTTATATTCTTTGGCAACTTCCTGCTAGATTTAACACTTCTAGCATGCTGAAATACTTATACTTTGTACATGTAAGTACAAAATGGGAGCGAAAGTTAACTACGATAATTTGCAACTCTGACGGACGCTTCGCAAACACAATTTACCTGCAGAAACACAAGTTCGTATAGGAAACAACCTAACGCTTTTCCGCTTTATTTTACTCCATAGGGACATTCGTTTCAGTTACCTTGTATTTCAGAAACGACAGTACCCTTATGTTTTTTAATTAAAAAATTTATGCATTGTGATATCAACGTGAGTACAATTTTCGACAAAACTCACTATTTTACATTAAATAATAAATCCAACACATTTATTTTCGATATGATTTCATTAATATATATCATTCGTATTGCGTTATATATTATTTATACATATGAATAATGAAATTTTTATCAAATTCGATTATTTTAGGTTACGGTTATAAACATAAATGTTCATTGTGTTTTAATTTTGCTTCAAGAAAATTTTCATAAAATGAGACTTTTTATGTATAATTAATGCAATTTTTTTATTTGGAATTTTTTATTAATATTTTTTATTCAATTTAACACGTAAGCTTGCCGGAAGGTCACTTTGATACGAACAAGAGACTTTCTTCATTCGTTCTCTTTTCCTACCCATACCTCTTAATGTCTTTTCTGATAACAAGGATGAGCAAAGGGGACTATCCTGAAAAGAGGGATTGAAACAAAAAAAGACTAAACAAAAACCGAGATAGAGAGATTAAGGGAGTTTTCCTTCCCGACGTTACTTTCGTTCTGAATCAATCAAGGAAACTTTCGATTGATGATTACAAATTCCTCTTTCTCTGCATTCTTTCGACAATCGATTATTTCCTTTTCGAACGTGTACGAAAGACTTTATATTGGGTTTTTATAGATTTTCGATCAGCAACGAAATTATTTCTTTGAAAAATGCGTTATCTTTATTGGCGGGACGCCATCGTAATTGTACACGGATAAAAGCAAATTCTTCCAAATTGTGTAGCCGATATATGAAAAAAATAAATAATAAAACGTAATATCTTTCACCACAATGCGGAATGATATTGGTATTTTTCGGCACAATCGTAAAACTAATGATTATCCTGTATAACCAAACGTATTTTTTTATTATTGCGTATTGAGGATTTCAGGTTTTCTTGGATATTTTGGAAAATTGCACTGTAAAGATACGCGATACTGTTTATGTGAACACTGCCACTATTTTATATTTTCGCACATAAAAGGAGACTGTTTTATATACGGTTAGTTTTACGATCGCAAGTTATAAAGACAAACTTATCATACGACATTACTTATATCTACGAAGACGCATATATATTCTAAAAATATAAATCATAAACATTTTCACGTCAATCCTTCTTTATAAAATTTAGTATAATATCGTCTCATATTTTTGATGAGTTGATCAAATGTTTTTTACAAATTATATTTCATAGACGATTCTTTTTTTTATATATATTTATTATTTTCGGACTGAAATTTTTAAAAATATAAATAAATATCACACTCAGATGAAAAACACGTACATAGCGTATTTCTCTCGAATATACAGCGTTCATTTATAATGTACAAAACACGAATGCGGAGCACAAAAACTCGCACGATTCGCGACAATGCGACGGTCCCTTTTTATCCTTTTTCGGGTACTCGCTTTATACAGATAATATACTGCCGAGCACAATTCGCCCTTTCGAGACGACAGTGTTCCTCAAAAGTCCCGTGGATTTTGCTTTTCGAAAGTCCGCGACGCAAAGTTTCTCGCAACGTCGAATGAAGCTCGAAGAGTTTTGCTTGGATGTCTTTTGTTTGTCTGTCGAACAACTTTTGCGGAACTTATTAAAGGATGGCGAGGAATCTAGTGCAAATATTTCTGTGTTGGTGAAATTTTTTGTTGAAACGTATTCAATGAAATATTCAGTGGTTTTTGAACGATAATACTAGCAGTTACGTGTTTGAATATCGGGCGTCACTAAGTTGTGCTTTTCAAGGAATGGAAACTCTATATATATTTGGGTATAATATAATATATATTCCCAGTTGAAACTCCAGAGCTTTCATCTTCCTCTATTAGAGCTATCAGCTTGAGTGTCTTTTGATCGCGTGTAATTTCGAGGCAGTTTAGTTCGATTGCACTTCGAATTGCATTCGACGACAAGCTGAATTGGATTGCGTTTTCTGGATTCAATTCAATGTGGGACGATTATCTATAAAATTACTTTATTTTATATGAAACGAAGTAAAATTTATATTTGATATTATAAAAATAATTCTTAATTAAATAAATCAATAAGGATATTTCTTTAGTACATGTAATTGGTATCAACGATTTGGTGACAATAAACCGACATTATGAGCATTTAGGTCAGGCGCCCACTGAGATTTGTAGTTGCGGCGATCGTTTAGTCGCGAAAACGGAACGCATTGTTTTGCACCAATATGATTTATGGGCGCACTTCAACCTAATACAATGCGTTCCACTTTCGCGACTAAACGATCGCCGCGACTACAAATCGCAGTAGGCGCCTGGCCTTACTGCAACTAATTTGTCGCTCAAATCGCTCGAGTCGTCCAAATCTCTGTTATCATAGCCACACATACACAAAAATAGAATTATGTAGAACCTCGTGGGTGGCATCGAGTCGCAGCACGACCAATTTTTTAATTCGAAACACACTATGCATACCAACCAAATCTATAAAAATCCCAACACACACATACACAACGCCAAAATTACAATGGGAAAGACACGAAACCCGACATCCTCAGAACCGAAGAAACCACCGGCTCGCAGGTGCGTCTCCGATAATCGACAATTGATCGCCGATCGGAAGGGTCGGCTCGCACGTGACCGCCATAACAACCTCCCGGGCCCAACAATGGGCCGGCACGATTGGAAAACGTGGCCACGGTGACCTGCAGGAGCCCGAATGGCTGTCCCAAGGATAATAAGGCGGGCCGATCCCGCGGGAATGGCCCGGCCGTTGATTGTTGTTGATCTGGCCGCGTTGCGCAAATACGGCGTGTAATGAATGGGGGTCGTTTTTGTTACCGGGACGTTTTCGATATCGGTGGATTCGCTCGGGCTGGGATAAGAAGAGTTAGTGGAGAGTGGGAGGGTTGAGAAATTGGTGCTAAGACAACGGACGGACGCCAAAGTATCGCTCGAAAACCAACGGTATGTGATTTGAAATAAGTATTGCAACTGCTCGATAGATGGACTAAGGCCAGGCGCCCACAGGCGATTAGTCGCGGCGCGATTTATAATGGAACACATTTTTTTGGGTCGAAGTGCACCCATAAACCATATGGGCGCACTTCAACTTAAAACAATGTATCCCATTATAAATCGCGCCGCGACAAATCGCCTGTGGGCGCCTGGCCTACATGTCAAGATGACAGATCGTATTCGGGTATATATCTCATTGGTTACGATACGTGATTACTAACCATGTGATTAAGGAAAATTAAGGAAACGTCAAATGACAGATTTTATTCGCTGACAACAGTAATGTATAACCTCAAATGTCAAATTTGCGAGAAATAAGGTGTTTTTTTTATGATGTGTTGATGTACACGTGACGATCTCATTGATGACAGATCGTAACTCGCGTGTAAAATATACAAATATTATGCAGAATGGTCGCAATCCCTTCGAGACCATTCTCAACGACATATCTATAAGGTAAATAGATCAAATTAAAAAAGCGATCTCACTGTCAAATAGATGATATTTTCTTAATTTTCCTTTTTACTTAATCACGTGAACGTATATTCATCGTAATCAAGGAATACTTAACGAAATTTAAACTTATTTTTATTTCACCAATATTCATTGTAAATAATTATCAGTTTCATCAAAAATATATTCAATTTTTTAAGTTCATTTGTTTATGAAACGTTTTTACGTAAAAAACAATAATATTTTAAAGTATTTGAGCTCGTAATTAAGTCATTAATTAGATTATTATATAAAAATTGATTCTATTGAAATTTTGATTAATGATTGTATGAAAATTTTAATTTATAAATAAGAATTGTTTCACTTGTCACTTTTTGCTGAATTTAATATAGATTTCGGTAAAAGTTTGCATATTGAAGTTGAGCCTTTTGATAAATCTTTCACCAAATTTGACTTCGTAATAATTATGAATTGATTAACTGTCGAACTTTGAAAGCCGGCCGATGCCTTCTCGTTTTCGTATTAAAAATTATTTTTTACGTGTTCGAAGAATTAATCGCCTTTTTTTATTCGTATATAATTTTCTTCTTAGAACTTTTTTAATTTCGAATTCGGAATAAGTTAGAACAAACGAGGTAATATGTATGCAGATGACGTTATATTATTTTTCTGTATAATTTCGAATCTGAAATATTTGTATGCTTTCCCTTGTTCACTTTGCGTTTAATCTAACAGAAAGCAAAGGGTCAAAGGGTTGAAATGTACGTACTTTGTATCTGGGGATGTTCATGCACATGAGCATAACAAATAAAACTCAAAATAATAAAGACCGAAAATTTTTCCACTGTTTCAATGAACATTCAGAGTAATCCAAAACATTTTTGAAATAAAAATGCATCTTAACAATTTCAGTAGCATACGACGAAAGCTGATAGTTTGCATAGTCAAACACAATTAAATTTTGCTTGCTTTGCGCAAAATTATTATGTTGCTTCAACTTTCATCCAAACAAATAAACTCCACGTAACTAAATCTGCGCTTTAATTAAAAATTTATCCCCAACCTTGTTTTTCTTCCGAAGCCGCCGCTAACTTTTGAAATTAATCGTGTTAGACCATAACGATTATTTTCCAATTAGACTCGTAACCAATTTACATAATAGTAAATTCTCAAAAAGAATTTCCTTTTTAACAAGTTTCATTTTTATACATTTATTTTATCGAAAAACACGTTTGAACATCTCATATTTCTTATACAGTTTACGACCTGATAAGAATACATAATTCCCGAATACTTACGTTTGGACCGCTCGAGAGTTTTCCTTCGACTTTTTGCTACCTTTTCAACCGTATCCGTACTTTTTCAGTCTTCAACCAATATCTTATTGAAACTTGAGCAAAAATATTAATACATATTCGAGAAAATCGTTTAAGTGTGCGAAAACCTTCTGGGAACTGCGAGCCAGTAATCCGAATCGGTATCGCGTCGATGTTATCAATATTAGCTTTAACCGCTTATTGAAGCGTGCTGCGAAATTTATGACGGTCATAAATTTTTATGTTACACCACTTTTTATCTTGTAATTTTTCGATTTCCCGTTCGGACCAGAAAGTGAAAAAAAAGTGCCACGAAAATAACGAGCTTCGATTCCTTGGCGAATTCAAATGAGACTCAAAGTCGTTATTTTTGCGTGCGAAATAAGTTTTTTTCACAAAGTCGTCGAAAACGGTCGTTTGGCTCAAAATTCAAATTTATAATAATAAAAAAAAAATACGGAAAACCTGTTGTAAACTTTTCTCGTTTGAATGTCGGTCGTCTCGTCAATCGCAGTTAACTTGTTTAACTTCGTTTTACGGAAAATGGACGTCATTAGTGGAAACTTTCATAGAAATTAGCTAGTACGGATACTTTGTATTTCTCCGTTAAAATATTATAATATATAAGCCATCATATAATATATGAAAGTGGTGTAAACACAAGAAATTCAAGTAAAAATATAATATTTTTCAGCGAAATATCTTTCGTTCATTTCATGAGGATATTATACTGTATTGACTTTGTTTTTCTATAAACATACAAAGAGTACTTCGTTATAAATAAAAGTGATGTAATAAATTTTAAGTTTCAAAATCACCGTTTCCAGTATATTTTACCCCAAATTTTAATTACTGCTTTTAAATTTGATATTTCTAGAACCTCAGATGAAAATAATAAGTTCGTTACAGATTAACAGTATTAAACCTTAAATATCTCGAAACAAAGAATAATTGAGATACTCCACTTTCAAAAAAAATTATTCATATAGTATATTTAGAATCAATACCTTTTCAAGAAATATATAATACATTTTCAGATGCACGACCGGTTTATTTACATCCAGGTCTCCCTTATTGCATCCACCACCTTTTTCTAACTTCATGTGAAATTTTCACCGTGGAACAAAGAAGCATTCCAAGTTCGACAGAAACTCGCAGCAGGAAACAGGAACGCTCCATTATTTGCCTACATTGGAACGTTTTATATCGAATCTACGTCGCATTCGAGCTAGCGATTTCTTCGAACCGCTTGTTTTCGATTGCACACTCCAATATCCTATAGGAATGGGGAAATGTGCACCGAAAATCCAATCAGCGAAACGACGTTTTCTCGTAGCTCTTAATATTAATTTTGTCGACTTCCATCGCCGTGCTACGGAAATGTGTCTACGGCGCACTCTAACTGGAATCCAATTACAAAATCCACCCACCCAAGTTCTGGTCGTAGAATTGAATAACGTATCTACCGATGTATGCAGTAAATCGTTCAATGTGGAATGTCTCATAATTTATTTAACAAGTTGTTGGATCTTTAGATTGTTCTAAATCTCCCATTTTATTCTATTATGCATGTTTATGTTTTGTATATAAGTTATGTTTTATATATTATATATAAACGTAGTTTATTATAATATTGCGATGGCGCAAAACCACAGAATATACCATAACAGAAAGCTTTGTATGTGGCCAAAGCACATGATTTTATTGAGGGTGAATTTTGTTTTTGTTAAATAATTAGTTTAAAAAAAAAAAATACTCTTGAATAACCATTATATTACAAGAATACAGAGAAAGCATCCATGTTAATATAAATCTAGACTTAACTCACTATTTTCAAAATTTAATTTTTCAAAATTCACTTTCATACGTAGCTCCTTTTATGCTTCGTTATAATTAAAAGTGACGCAATCAATTTTCGAATTTTTCCCAAAAAAATATGTTCAATACCATATTTTCATTTTAAATCTGATGTATACAAAACCCCGGATAAGAATAATAAGTTCATTTTAGGTTGACAGTGTTTTTAAATATTGAAAAAAAAAAATTATACGTCTCAAAACATGGATCGTTTGAAATACACCACTTTCAAATATAACGGTTCGTATATTATAGTATTTTTATCGATATCTCTCTTAGTTTCATATAATATACAACAAAACCTTTTTTTATATTAAGAAATTTTTATTTTATGTAATAATAATCTTTTGCATAAAAAAATATTTAATCCTTAATTTCATCTCGAATTGATCGAAATCGCGTTTTCCGGCGAAACGTAATTTGCTTGTAATGGTGCAATATTTAAACTGTTAAATCGTTTGTTTTAATGTATTTTTTGGCAATTTCCTCTGCGCCGATGAAAGAAAGTCGCCTTCAAAGGAAACACTACTACCTCGTTTTCTTTTTAATAACGACTCGTTCGAACGGACAAAATAAAGAGATCAAGGAAATTTAACTTCTTTTTTTCTCGCGAACGAAGGACACGTATTTTCCTGACGGATCTTCAAAAAGGACTCTTCACCTTTAAATCACTCGAAATGAATTTACGAACACGAGCGGATATTTTCGCAATTTTCCCTTCACGAAATAAACACAAAGCGAACTTTTTCATTTTTTTACAAAAAGATAATTGAAAAATATTCGAATACTAATCCCGTATGTTCTTATGATATCCAAGTGTGAAAAATTGAAATAAGAATTTTCAAAAAAGGCACATTTTCTTTTGAACCACCAGATTTCAGGTCAAGTAAGGGAGATTGATGATTTGTCTTTCTCTTTGAAAAAAGAGAATAATAACTGCGATTGAAAAGCCGGTTCATCGTTCTCTTTTAAGCAGTGCGATTTTTAATAATTGTCATTCGAGTCATTGTGTTTTCTTTCTAGAATCAAGAAAAAAAAATACTCCTCTTTTTCTATATAGACATTATATATAATATTTTGACCTTTCGAAAAGTTTTGCAATAATCGCACACTCTATTAGAGTAGAAATCGTCGTCCCTTTTGTGAAAACTGTTGATTGCGTTTTCGTTGTTCTTTAATTAATCCGCCGCTTTTGTGCCGTATGTACGATCAAAACAGAATTAATTAGTTTTCTATTTACTCGTTGAATCTATTTGACTGAATTGCGATGTAAATAGTTTGAATATTTTGACTTTTATAAACAAGCTTTTGATCTATCGAACAGATTGTCACATACAACTTTTATGCTCCAAATTTAACCTTATATAGATCAAATTCAGCCATTTAAACTTTAAATCAAACCTTTTACAAAACAAAATCAACCATCGGAGAGTATTAGTCGATCGATTGATTGATTAGACATTTTTTTAGTAATCTAAGAAATATAATTATTTCTTCAATTCAACATTAATCACCTCAGTTGGTGATTTTTATTTTTCACACATGTAATTAATTACGTTTTTTTTAATAAATCAATCTAAAAATAGGTGTCATAGACATGTACGTAACGTTTCTTTTGTATTTCTTATGAAATCATGAAAAAAAATCAACGAAGAAAAGATATTTACAGTGATTGAATTTGGAATGAAAAAACTGTATCGAAAAATCATTTAATCAAAAAACGATAACCGAACAATGATGGAATAGATATAATATGTTGATTTGAAACACAATATGAATATAAATAAAATATACAACGGACGCAGAAGAAGCAGTTTCGAAATCGCCTTATACAAAAATGAGTTTTTCCTAATCCATTATACGCATCCGTATTTCTCATACTATGTGGTAAATCATATCGCATTGGAATATTCTTAGAAATAAAATATTTATAGTGGGAAAAAATTCTTTGAATCAAGAAACTCTATTTTTTCAAAATTAAATCTGATAGCGAAACCCGCTTGAAATTTTACTTAGAGCGTGCGTGTTTGTATCACTTTTTTTCAATCCCACTTTATTTTTCACATCAAAAAGAACATGCGAAGACACCGTGAACATTCTCACTATTTTTCATACGACTGTGCGAAACATATTGTTTCCTTTTTTGCTTTTTTGGAGGGCAACAATCTTCCAGAGGCGTCATAATACCTTTGGGAGACAATTTGTCGTACAAAGCAGACTGTGCGATGAATATTCCTTTCGGCGAATATAACCCGAATCGATTCAACCCTTTGCCTTGTTCGGTGTTTCATATACAACCTTATGTGTGTTCTTTGTGCATTCGAAAAAGTTTCCCCTTGTGGTTGTCGACGTGGACTGAAAGAAAAATTGTATTTGTGGTTAGTATTTTTTTAAATAAAACATTTTTATATGATTTTTCGTTTTTAGGCTTTTATATTTTACTTAATTATTCAATGCATTATTTCCGAAAGCATTTGAATTACGTGTGTGAAAATTTAATCGATTCAAAATAAAACGATCGTAAATATGTTGAAAAATTAAACCAAAGGGGCAAAAATATTATAATTTAAATTTTTTGTATCGCATTTTTGTGAGTTTGAGAAAAATTCGTTGTTAGAATTCCCAGTATGAAATTCTGAATAATATGTATATTTCTTTTGAAATAGAAATTCAAAATTATTCTTGAACCCACATTAGATCTATTTAAATTAAATTTCGCTTGAAAAAAGTTGAAAATGCAACAGAAATTATTTGTTGTTCTCAATACTTGAATGTCAATTCATTCATTCATTCATTGAAATAAATTGGTTTATCGCCAAACCAATTTATACGAATCGTCCTTCAGATCTTATTTCGTTCAAAACTTTTCACACTAACTCCCAATCTCTTTCTCAAATATATCAACAAAGCTCTAAAGCTATTTCAGTATCGAAATCGAGCTTACCGACAACAATCTGACATGTCATGGAACCGTGTAGGTGTTTCGTGCGGAAAGATAGTGCATTTATCGGTTGTTTGAAATCGTCGGTGCGCACCGTCATCCGGCCATTGTTTTCTGCACGATGCCAACAATGGTGGCTCCTGAAGGACCTTTGAAAACTGTGGATTGTGCACCATGGTGCCATTGTTCTCCGACGGAACAATAAATTGATTGATAAGAAATTCCGCTGGAAAATCACACGGCGCTTATAGCGTTCCGATAGTGCTGAAGGCTGTGATTCGAGAGATCGATGATTTTGCGGAATTTTTCATAAAATTGTATATGATATATATTGTTTTAAGTTCAATTCGATTTGTTGGTTCCCGAACATAACCTCAAACCGTAATACGTACGGAAAAAATCCGCATATGTTATGAACTATATGTACCTACTCGTATCTTTGTTGACTCTTGTGTATGTCACAGTTCGAGTGTTAACTTTCGTTTGTTTACACGTACTAGTTTAGGTATACCCGAACTATTGATTTAGTTTAAATTTTGACTGTCAAATTTTATCTCCATATAATTGCGTCTAAACAAAAAAAAGAAATTTAAGTATCATTCTTGGATTAGGTTGGGTTAGCGTTTTAGCTTGAGTTGTGAAAACGTGTTAAAAAAACTCTCAAAGTTCAATCTGACACGATAAGTGGACACTACACGTATTTCTCAATCATTAGTTGACATATCGATTTCCACCTTATTGATATTTAGCATAAGAGCGTTATCTGAGTGCAAACAACTTAATTGTTGAACCACATTAACAATTGGACTAGATCTGTTACAAGGGGTATAAACAGACTAGTTTGTTCGTGCATAAACGAAGTGGACACTCAAACTGTAACATATACAGTACCTATACCTATACATATATACAATTACTCAAATCTATGAACATTTTATAGTTAATTGAATTCTGAATTATGGACGTAAATTTCGAAAATGTTTTATCACACGGAAAAATATTTTGACTTATAATGTCACCGTTGTCAGTCGTTATTTTTTCAATCAACTTTTATAAAATAAATAAATATAACATCCTTATATTCTTAAATTAAAAAAAAAATACGAGCAGAAACGTTTCGAGCATTACATCTCCAACAATAGTGAAGCACTTACGAGCGCATTGGCGTATTTGCGCGCATCTCGAGCGCCCTACATACCCAGCTGCGGCCCTTTTCGCTCATGTATTCTCAAATCCGAAAGCAATCGACGATATTCGAGCACGTTTTTATCTGGATTAACTGCTTAACCGTACACGGGAGCTGTAAATAAACGTTGGGCGCCTCTAACGGCCCTCGATGGCCCTTTGCTAGTCGCCTAAATGGTCACGAAAGCCCTTTATCCACCGCCTAGAGATCGCGTTTAATTAAACCGCTCTTGCACCGTGTTGTGTGTCTGCGTGGTTTCAAAATGTTAGGTGAGTAAATTGATGGCTTTTTTTGAAGAAAATAAGGCTTTTGTGTGTAATTGATATTGTTCGATGTGTGATTTGAGTTCGATCGGTGATTAAGTGTGGTTATCAATGGATTGTTATCGTGTTGATTTAATTTGCGCAGATTATGGGTTGGTTTAGTTTGTTAATGATTATGTGATAATTTGTGATTTTGGCTATATGTATATTTTAATTATTGCAATTGAATTTTTTTTAATCAAAATATTATTGACTTAATTAGTGTATGTTATGAATCGTAATATTATACCATCATATCATAATATATTCTGACATTGTTTTGATGAAAATGTGTAGGTTTAATCTGAGTATATATTCGATATCGCATTATTATATTTATAGAATTTCCAAGTATTAAATTACCTTTACGTTCGGAAATTTAACAGTTCCCATTGTTTGAGCTTGAAAAAGCTTTCGGAAGCTTCTCCGCTAATTGGCTCGTGGCTGTAAAAAGCCTAAATGCGAAATGATGAAAAAACCATTTTTACGCAATAATAGAACACAAAAATAAAATCCATTAAAGAAAATTGTCACACCAATTCTCGTTTATATTTTTAACGATCACCCATTACACTCATGCACTAATTACCCTCCATGCAATATTCCCATCCCTCGATTTATTTTTACCACTCCATTAAATATGGATGTAATCAACACATTTTGTACGATGAAAAACATAAATACAGTTCCGAAAATATTCAAAGTGAACAATTTTATACATCTCGAACATTTGCAAATTCTGGTATTGATCGGTTTATAAAATATATACACGTATAATACAATTCGAACCTAAATATATTCTGAAATTACTACGCAAATGGGTTAATGCATTTAATATGTTCGCAACAACGATTCTGCATACAAATCAGCAGGTATACGAACAATCTAATTCTGCCGAAAAAGCTCGTATATAAATCAAAAAAGATATCTTTGATATCGGAATTAATGGAGTTGAAGGAAGCTTGCTTTCGAGATAAGCACATGCTATTTCTTCGAATTTACTACCGACCAAAAATTATGGCGCTAATTAATTAGGGCAGATCCCAGGGACTTTGCCCCCACATTGTGAACCTTCATCGATATACATAATATATAAAGCGAATAGAATCAAAACTGTCAATTTTCATTGTTTTTCGGAAATACCTAATTCGAATGTCAACTGTTTTTTTTTTATTATTTGTACTATTTTTTTAAGTTAAGCGTTAAATATTGCACTCAATAAATATATGTAATTGATTTCTAAGGTGGTTTTTAATATTTAAAAGTTATTTTTTTATTTATGTGTCGTTTTAGATAGTTGAATTATTAATATTTGAACTATTCTTAAAACATACACACCGAAAACTCTTTTTGCATGTGTATTTTTGCTCAATTCAAAAAAAAAATTATTTATTTCTTCTTAATTTAAAAATGGCGCAAAGATAAAAATAAATGTATTGTTACACCACAATGGTAAGATTCGGAACAGTTTCAGTTATTTAGTGAAAATTTTCAGTGTTTTTTGATGACTTCACAGAATGTGAAAATTTTATCACATAATACATTTTTTATAAAGTATACTTGGATAAAACTTCCATTCAAATATACCGATGAAATCTATCTTCAATTTTTATACGGTCACTATACCTTTTTTACACGGTAAGTCTCTGGAATAAATCCTCATGTAAAAAGAAACTCGAGTGTACATATCCATTCAAAAATAATGGTTTTTAACACTCAATCTCTTTGAGAGACCTTTCCCTCATCACTACGCACTTCCGATAGTCCCAAAAAAGCTTTGGCATAGACAACGACACAAATAAACAATTTTTGAAGCAAGTTTTGAACCTACAGCTCCCTATAGATAAAACAATGTTATAATATTGTATTCGTGTAGTATGTCGATCCGCGGATTATCCCGTTTACATTCGGAGCGTTAATTTCTCGACTTAATCGACCTCCAGGCCGAGTTAACGGTGACGCCTTATATGAGAAACGTTGGCTCCAAAGTAGGTGGGTGGGTTTTGGGGTGGGTTTGGGGTGGATCAGTAGGGGGTGGGTGTTCTCATTGTTTGCATGGTACGATTCCGTGTTGTGCTGGGATCATTGTGAATGCGTTTGATCTTTAATGGCTTTAGTAATCCGGATCGATAGCGGATAATTGGTATGCTAATAGCCTTGTCTAACAAGTAGGGATTTTCATTGTAAATTTTAAACGTTACGTTGTAAATTCATTGAATTTATCTACTTTTTGATTGTTAATTATGTAGGAGTATTAGTATGGCCTTTGATATTGGCTCAACACGAGTTTTTGGAATGAAATTTCACTTTGTGTTGGTTTCAATTTGCTTGAGTGTTGAAAATGTTTTATGATAGTTGATGCAAATGCGGGTAGTCCTCGACTTACGACGGTTCGCACTTACGACCGAAAAAAAATGATATAATTTTTTTTTGTTCATTATTTTTAAGAAATTTAATAATAAACCTCAAACGGGTGTGAGAAATAAATGCGGAGGAATGTATAACCGTCATAAAAATTCGTATTGAAAGAAATGGTTGCTGCTTTTAATTTAATCAATCAAGGAATACAAAAATTTTAAATAATGGAACCAAACAGAAAAAGATTTTCAAATGTTATTTATTGCTAATTTCATTATTGAATTAATAAAATAAATGAAAGAACCGAAAAAAAAATTATTATACAGATTCGACTTACAACCGAGGTTCGGGAATATATTTTCGTCGTACCACGTATAAAAAACCCATATATTTATAAAATATTATGTTTTTTTTTAACAATAAATTACAAGAAACAAACAAACAAACACAAACAATTTCCGATTTAATATAAAACGAATCAATACTCGAACATCTTTTCATGCAAACAACCTTTAATTCTTAATTCATTCCGCAAATTCAAAACAAGCCAACTTCCTTTGATTCAGCGGAGTTTCCGCCCCACATCGAACATTACACAAGACGTCACTATTTTTCCCCAGAATTTTTTCTTCAGGCAATTTCAGCACTCCGCCATGAATAAGCATCGGGAGGTCTGAAATTTAATCCAAGTCGAAACTTAATTAAAAAGTCGGCGCTTAAAAAGGCGGAAAGTGCCAAAGCAACGCAAGAACAACGTAACGGTCGCCCGTTTAAAAATGCGTCCATAATTTAATGGCAGGCGAAACCCTGTGGTGACCGCAGAAAAGCCTTTCTTACCCCGACGAAGGAAAGTAAGCGATCTTATCGTAGAAATTGTTTTAAGAGAGGGAATTCCCACTAGGTGGATGCTTGTAGGTTAACGAGCCGGTCCTTAATTGATTTATGTTTTGTGGCATAGGAAGAAGGTCGTTTTTCAAATTATTTCATAAAAAAAAATACTTTCACAGTCGAGCATGCGAAAAAGACATATCCGGCATTTTTCGTAATGAATATATAAAGGATTGTTATGGTTTTTCAAATTTTTATTTTATGCAAACAAAAATTTATGTTCTTCTTTATTTTTCGCATTTATTATGAGTGAAATATTTTTCAATTGAACTGATTTATATTTTTTTTATTTATCATATAAAGCTTATATAAAATCAAATACAATCATCAGTATGATACTTTTTGTGATAATTAGAGTAGATCATCTTGATGTAAAAAAAAATAAAAACTTTCACTATTTTTTTTTGTTAAAACTATTTTATTTAACACTTGTAAGCTGAGCATAACAACTATCATTTATAATGATATGAAGTTGTACTTAATATATTTTTTTCCTACATGATACTTTATAATAAAAATTATTCCTTCCCAAAATTATTAAGGATTTACTTATTTACCACTTATCGTTTAGTTCCTAAAAAAATAATATATTTTAAAATATTCCAAAAAGCTAAACCTGACTTTGCTTACGTATAACATAATATTTTTAAAACAAATATATTACCTTTTTCAAAAGCAATCAAACACGTATTACTTGAAAATAAATCAATAAATCGAAAACACACGTAACGTTCTTCGAAAAAATAAAATACATCGTAAAGTCTTGCGTCACATTAAATTTTATCGGCGCACTTACGTAGGCAATTTAGTGCGGCAGTGTTCGGAACTTTACGATCGCGCTTATGAAAATTTAAAAGCTGGCCACAGCGCGAAGCTCGTTTCCAAAAAGATAATTTATGTGATTCGAGTCGGATGTCTTAATTTGCATAGTAATTCGCGAGCGGTGTTAGGAGGACATACACACTGCCCGCGCTCTTCCCCCAAAGGGTTAAAATGAAACAATTTCGACAGTTCGCGCGGTGCGTAAATACGACGAATACATGCAAATTTCAGTACATAATACTGTAATACAGAATGTCTTGAAAATTTCACCCTTCTACTGAAACGTGTAAACTGATTTTTAAAATCTGTTTTCTTTTATATATGAAAATTTGTTTGTTTTAAAGTAAAATCGTTGGAATTTTATATGAAATCGTAGTGAATGTATATAATTACTAATTAAAGTATACATTTATTCAAGATTTTTATATTAATGAATAAATTTGATCAATAAAACCGTTTTAATTATAGACAAATATAAAAAAATAATATTGCAATAAAATGAAAATGTAAGTGATGGTCAAAATAATTAAGATCATTTTCATTATTTTAATTTTTTTACTAAATCAAATATAAAATTTTTTGATTTTACTAGTCAAAATTTATATTTGTTTAGTCATATATAATCATTCATGAATTAATATGCTCACTGGCAAAAGTACACACACACTGAATTGCTAATTTTAGTAATTTATATATAATATTATAGTAAACAGCTTAAATTGAATATGAATTTTATTATTTTAACCTTTCTTGCCGAATATAATAGCAATTATTAATGTTCATATTTAATAAATATCAAAAATTTTATCAAAATATACGGAATGTTCAATTTATATTATGATTGAGTTTCAGTAAAATTAAACGTGTAATTATAATCAATCAAAAATTTGTTTTTACTCTTTTTACCATCTTGTATATATAGGCGGTAAGGGGTTATGCTTTTTCATTTAGCATTCATGCGTTACTCAATTATTCGAATGCCATGTGTTTACAATTGAAATTTCGAATATCAAACAATCGAAAATATAAAAATTTATTTTCGCGACGTATTTACCGAAAGCGATGTTTGTTTTCACATCAATATACAAAATGAAAATAATATTATTTCATTTTATATATTGATGTAAAATCGCGGATTGAACCGGCGCTATGTAAGCTTTTCGTTTTGTTCGGAAAAAATTTACCAAGCAGATTTTCCAGTTGAAAACTCTCGTATGGATAAAGTCCAACGAAAACCCGCTATAAAAAATAATCCCATGAATATATTTTTTTTAAACAATAATAAAACTCTTTTTCTGTATTTGTACGAAAGAAACATGTGTAATTTATTATGTCGACACTAAATACTTATTCTTTCTATGATTAATTAAATAAGTTTACTTTGCCGTTGTTCATGTTTTCATGTTTTTTGATACTTCAACGTCACACTGACAAAAACAAACAACACATTTCTAAATATTCAAATTGGATCATCTTGTAAACGCCAAATACAAACATTGTTCAAAATTGTACATTTCAGCATTTACATATTGTAAAACGGTGTTGAGTTGTTCGGTAACACAAACAATAATATTTCAATGTATTTTTTTCATTAAAAAAAATCCATTTAAAATTTCCAACGAATAATATTTTCGTACAAAATATTAGATCAAAAATATTTTTTACATAAAATTTTCCATCCAAACTCGAATCACCTCACGAATGAAATTTGAATATCGGAATTTTTCCTATCCCCATAACGAATCGATTTTGGACCTTTGTCGAACAAGGCTGCTCTTATCGAATGCCGGCGTGAAATTGGCGACGGTCGCATTAACATAATGCTGTTTGCGTTATTACAGGGCTGTGTTAACATTGTCGGTAATTGCTGAAACTCCGAGCTGTCTTTGTCGAAGGTTGCACCGTTGAAAGCCTTCGCCATTATCCCTTTTGAAATGCATGCGCTTCGTCGGAGGGTAGTTCGGAAAGTTTCTTGTGTTCGGTTAATGCAAAATTCTAGTTTATTTTCATGCTGGCTTTTATATTGGGCTGATTGTTGTGAGTGATTTTGCTGTGTTGTTGTGTGGTGTTTGCTTCTATGAGAATAATGTATTAAGAGTAAAAAATTGTGTGATGATTCATGTATACAATAATTAAGTAGAGTACTGCAACGTATTTCAATACACAATATATTGTATGTATATTGGGTTAAAATGTATTAAAAAATAGTAGATGACTTTATTTTTGATAAATGAATCAGTTTTTTTTCAAGTAAAAAGTCGTATAATTAATAAATATTGGTTATTTTGACCCTTCTAAATAATTTTTTTATAACTAAGTTATATAGAAATATAATAATTATTTCACATTGAAAAAAATTATATTATGCTACCAGTAACTTTTGTTTTTTTAATGAAAAAGTTTTGGTTTGGTTTAGTTAGGTTGATCAATCCATTTTGTATTTTTAATAATTTTTTTAAAATATTATATATACATGAAACGAAACGAGTTTTTATAGAATTATTTAACTTACCAAATTCTTCATAAAAATTCCCAAAATCATTCATACATCAAATTAATAGAATATATAAACTTTGAAATATGGACGGTTTCTCATTTAACGAGACGTCCAGCTATAAACTCATTTTTCAGCCGAGCATAATACGCAATCACGCTGAAAAATCACCATCCCAAATATTTTCCAATTATAAATCGAACGCCATTCGTATTTATGACGTGTCTCCCTCAAATTGGCCTCCTGAAAAAATAAATCGAACGCTAAAGACGCCCGAACAACAATAGACCCACCTAAGGGTAGACGACCTTTCAGTGACATCGACTTCAAAAAAACCTCATTTTTTATACTTTTCGGTGTGCTGTATTATTAAACCCTTTGCGCAACGCCCATCCGAGTCGTAAACATTTTTTTTCCGTTTTTCCCGGGAAAAGTCGGCCCTATACATTCACTGGGTCGTATTTTCAACCTCGTTTATTTTCGCTTGTTGTTTTTTTCGTTGGCCTCTTGTTTATTGCCAAATTTTCAAATGCTAATGCTTGTATGCGTAAGTGGTGGCGTTGGCTTCGTGTGCGTTTATATGTGGGAAACTTTTTTGCGACTTTATACAGTGGTTTATGGTGTCGTATAAGTGGAAAATAAATGGCACTTACGGACACTTCGAATATTGTTCTTTTTACGTATACGAAAACGACTTTATTTTTTCAACATTTTTTTACGAATGAACAGATGAAACAGTTCTCGGATATACATAAAACCAACTCTGTTTGTGTGCTTAATGTCTTTTTTTTATTTTTGGATATATTATATAACAGAAATTTTTGCGAACGTGTTAGAAAAATATCGATTAGACTCATTGTTTATTAATGAAACTTGATAATAAAATACATCTTTCAAAGAAATTTATTCAATATTTATAGGAATAATTTTTAACTTTATTATGAATCAATAACACAGAAATTCGAAATTGTATTTTTTTTGATTTGTTGATTTAGATAAGGTAATCGATTTTATGGTGCAAAAATCAACAAATCCTCATATTATAATTGAAATTTTTTATGATTATAATGAGAAACCTTTAGACAATCTTTCATTAATTCAAAAAATACAGGATTATTATAAATATACTAGTATATAGGCCCGATTTTAATAACATCGGCTGTGGATTTGTTTAGAAACGGAAAACGATAAAATGTGAAAACCCGATTGTGTGAACCCGAAATGTGTACCCGATTTGAATATTTAATATT
>JAOXNN020000091.1:374943-391498 GCA_028571205.2 Hydropsyche betteni | reverse complement strand
GTATAGGGGATTCAAATATTTTTTCCATTGCGTAATAATCGACGTATTGCATAAGTCAATAGAGACGCTTTCATAAGGATGATATTATAGACGTTAGTGCATACGCATAAAGACCATATACGCATGAAGAATTATTTTATAGACGCAAAAAAATAATCGTATTGACGCGTCGTTTTAAAGTCGCGAACGTCATCGAACGGACAGATACACAGACTGACACACAAAAATCCGCTATTAGGCCAGGCGCCCACAGGTGATTAGTCACGGCGCAATTTATAATGGAACACGTTGTTTTAGTTTGAAGTGCACCCATATGGTTTATGGGCGCACTTCAACCCAAAACAATGTGTTCCATTATATATAAATCGCGCCGCGAATAATCGCCTGTGGGCGTCTGGCCTTTTATATAGGGGATAAATATTTTTAATATGAATATCATTATATACTCAATCCAATCAAACGAACCTTCTACCTAAACCCAAATTATAATTTCGCAAATACGAAAGTCCACAGAAACAATAATCATATCAATTATAATTTCTAAGCCTGCCCATACGCCGCCATCACACGAAACTCCCACCATAACAATCCGCATAAATATTACGAAACGATCCCATCACAAACGCGAAAGCCTGAACGCGCGTTGGCACCAAACCCACCGCGTTTTAATTGTCGCACTTAACTGCACGGCCGACAATTAAAACCACGTACGTCGGTTGCGCAATGCGAAACGGCTCGGTTGCCAAATTCAACCGTTTCAAATTCAAATCTGGCGGCAAAAAGGTCTAAAATACGATGAGGGGGGTGATCGCGAGGAAACAATACCCTTGTAAATTTTCCGTGCCCATATTTCATGTTGGGATCGGTGGGCGTTTTGCACGTCTTCGGAGGTCCGTTATGAGGTGTGGGTGTGGATTTGTTTTGACGAAGAAGACCTTTGCACGGATGATAGGTTTCTGTATTCGACCTGAATCGACAATGAAGCTGTATAAATTGTCGTATCGGGTGATTCGACGGGTTCTTTGTATGGATTCGTGGTCGCTTTTTTTCGTGTAATAAATTTCGTCATTACGTATATAAATTGCGCGATTGTATTATTTTTAATGGATCGATTTAAGTTGCTTTGATTTGATATAATTACATTCTTTTAATACTACGTAGTGAGTATGTGTGATCAAAATAAATATTTATCGTGATATATCTTTGAACTTTCAACAATATATAAAAAAAATTTACATTGTTTTGGTTTTTTTTCTAATTATTGTGGTGATAGTGATTGTTTTAGTTTTATCAATTAAAGATTTTCATATTCATTAGTACACTATATTATTCACTGCATAACTTTTAATCATTTTGACTTTAATATAAAAGTCATTTATAGAAAATTTCATTCAAATTAATAAAACTTTTGCAGTGTTTGAAACTAATTACTTTCTCATATATATAATACAAAATAAATAATAAATCGCTTTCGCATCAATTATTCCTTTTACTCATTTTTTTCATATTACATATCGTATTTTTTCGTCCTTTACGTGAAATAAATTATATTGTCGTTTTTAGGAAATTATGGTATCTAAAGTAATTGCTTTCATCGATATAAGACGCTCAAGGCTATAATAGAAAATATTGTATTTCACAAAGATAAATGCGATATTATTAAATGACCATCTTTTATACTATATAAGTCATATTTGGTCGACTATTTAATTGATGCTTAATTATTTTATACGCTTAAAAAATGATGAATCACTTTTTTTTCGTATATCAATTTTAACAAAATCAAAACGAATTAGTTTTAAATTTAAATAATAAAACCATCATATTCGTCTAGACCAAAAAAGAAACTCGAGCAAAAGCTCCCAATATAAATCAAGCACTCATTTCATGCACTCGCTATTTTTGCCGACAGTAAAAAAAAAAAAACGCCGAAACGAAACACACACATATGTAAAAAGCAGCCGGCAGTAAATTTCATTTTCGCGAAATCCGAAACGGAAAGCTCCCGAAAAAAACAATCGATAAATACTTTTTTTGTGTGTCGGAGACCGCAGATGGTGGAGGCTTAACATTCGCACCACGTCGCTCGTATTTACGATTCGAGCTTTCGCCCGATCGGTCTTACGACGCACTTTCCTTTTCCGTTTTTCAGAGCTTCCGTATCGTTATGATGAAAGTAAATCCGGCTTTTCTCTTTTTTCGGGGGCGACGTGGTCCGCTTTTTTTCGTGTTTTTAATGCGGATGAATTTGGGTAAGCGTTTAGGGTGGGGTTCCATGGTGAGCGCATGTAAGTGAAAACGCGTAAATATTTGGGGTGAAATGTTTCGTTTCTCAGTTTTTTTTTTATGGTGGATGGATTTGTGTAAGCATATCGTTTAATATTGTATAACGCTTCATAGTGAGAATAAGTATATGAAAAAGTATTGGCGATACATAGAGTTTCACCCATATTTTAAATTTCATATGGAATGAATATTCATACAGTAATTAGGTTGAATATAAAATTCACATAATAAAAACAATATATCCGATGATGATTTTTTTAATATTATTTTCATTAATCAAAATTTTTCTCTATTATAAAACAATTCATAAAAAATATTATACTTCTAATTTTTAATGACGTTCAGGAAATTTTCATTACTGGAAAATAAAAAGTTTTTACTTTATAAAAAATCTAATAGACAGATGAATATGAATCACGATAATATTCCAAGAAATCTCATTTCCATAAACTAATTTCAAAACTTGCAATGTTCAAAATGAAAATGAATATTCATTTATATAAAAGACATATTTAATACATTCATTGAAATGTAAAATATATTTAAATATTTATCAAAATTAAATTAACTTTAAATTACTATTTTTATATTTATTACATGATTGACTGATTTTATTTTCTATTCATTTTTATAAGAAATATTGTATGTAGTTCTATATCTTAAGAAAAATCTAAGCTTTTTATGAAACGCCTATATTTCAATGATATTCATCTTCGATCATCGAAAAATTAAAAAAAAAACATTATTTTACATATCCTATCACCATTTTCAATATAAAAACGTACAACATAATAAAATTTTCATCTATGCAAAACGATCGCAGTTCGCGGCCCATTAACGACGAGCTTTCCTCTAAAGATCGAATCGTAAACGCAAAGGCGCGATAAGGCACGAACACGTCTAAAGCTCCACTACGAAGCTCAAATTTTATATTATGTGTGTGTACTTTATCCCGAAGATCTCACTTCGAAAGGAATAATTCGGTCCTTTGGATCCCTTGCTAAGTCCTCGTCGCGCTATCCTTAATAATTGATCATGTTTGAAGAAGTGTTGAATGGAATTTTCAGAATTTTTCAATTGGCGATCTGTACTTGAGATTGATTCATTTTTTTAATTAATATATTTTATAAACGAGTTCATTTTTTGATCATGAAATGAGATTCAAACTGTTATTCAGCTCTTTTTCAAATAATTTAAACCGTAATACTAATCTTGTTCAATCAAATGAAACTTTAAAAATTATTAAATTATAATTAAAATAAACTTTAGTAATTAAAAACTACAAATCAAATTCAACCATCGCAAATTTATTTTCTTAATTTTTCAATTTTTTATCATTTTGTGAAAAATATAAAAGAAACGATAGATTAGGGATCCATGATATCTATTTTCAGATTGATTTATTAAAAAATGTAATTAATTATTTATATGAAAATTTGTAAAAATCACGAACTGAGATTATCAAAATTAAATTGAAGAATAGATTTTATTTCATCGATTACTATGACAACTTTCCGATAGTTGAATTTTAAAATATCTGCATGAAGTTTAATTTGAAGTTTAAGGGGTTGAATTTGATTTATTATATATAAGATTGAATTTGAGTATTAAAGGTACAATTCATAATTCGTAATTTTGATATTCTGCAATTCGTAATTTCGACACAAATTTTCACACAATCGTAGCATTGATAAAAATTCGAACTAACATAATAATGATTCCACACTTCAGCAAATACAGCCTGAAATCTTTCGTATAATAAAATACATCAGAATGACATTTCACAGTGCTTTCAAAAGTGTCACGGACCATCGCGGAATTTCCCAGTCCTGGAAGTTCCCGTTTTTGCTCCTCCGAATCGCGAAATTAGACAAATTATGCGACTCGTTCATAAACTTTAGAGCCGAGAATATCGGATTCACAGAATGGCTTTGCCTGAAATTTTCACGGGTTCGGATTTATAAAGCGCATTTATACATAAATGTATGAGCCGATTATGCAAAGGCATTTTTCGGCACTAATTCCGCGGGTGAATGCGATCATTTAAAAAAAGGTTTTGAGGTATTTTCGGGTCGTTGGAGTCGTTTATAACATGCGATAATAGCTGAAAAAACGACATTACTTTTGAAAAATGAACGAATAGTATATTATTAGTGATTTTTATGTTCTTTATTAATTTTTCTATGAAGCAATATGGTGAATGTTCTTTGATACTGTTTTTTAAAAGTTTTATTATATGTAACTATGTGGTAAACTATCTTTTACGATGAAAAGCCTTTCTAAAAGCGATCTTTCTGAAAGTTCCGAACCGATCGTAAAGCATACGAGAATAAATCCCATGTAGAAAAGAGGCATCCTGCAAAGAGCTCAATATCGGTATCTTTCGTATAATTTTCAGCATAAAATTACTCTTCGAGATCTTTAGTTTCAAATACGAATATATATTTCCTAGAGCGCATTTTGCTCTGAAAATTATAAAACAGGATAAAGTTTAGCACGAACGGAATTACTTTCATAGCTACAAATCTGAAATCTCAAACTCGGTTTGTGGATACTTCGTTTTAGTATGAGACATTCGTGCAAACTTTTCGGCGTTCTCGGAAAAACAAGCGAAAATACGATGTTTGCTTCTGATAATTAAATATCTTAAGAGACGGCGAAAACACGATGTTTATCGTTTCGAAAGTATGAAAAAATGCGACATTTAATTAAAATCATAAGTTACATCCTTAATAGCGAACAAAATATAATGATAATAAAAAAATACATTAACAGAACCTCGGAAAAGCGCTGAAAAGCAATTTCACGTTTAATTAGATAACTCGTTCCGTTTCGATAATCCCCCATGATCCGCTGTATTAATTATCGCTTTTTTGCAATATTAATTCAGTATTGTACAGATAAAATCGAGGGAAATATTTTGTATAAACACGTATATAAAACTGCGTTTATTTTCGGGGTTGTTCAATTAAATAATCGAGTTTAGCAATACGAGCGTTATGGGCGATTATGCGAGATGGAGACGATCCCGCGATGGAATTTCTAATAAAGTGTGGTAGCACATTGTCAGTGGTCGTTGTACATGATCGCTGTTTACAGGGTGTTCCTGAAATGTATTTAAAATATTTATTTTCGTAATTTTTCGGGTTAACATTTAATTTTCAATATGACAAATGAGAAATATCATTTTTTGATGTCAAACTTTGAATGACGTCAAAAATAAGAATTATGAATATATATACATGTTGCATAAATTTTAAGGGACGCATTATTTGAAACGTGTCTATATCCTGTTTGATGTTTACTACAACCTTAGAAGAGATTACCGATACCCTAGGGATTGATTTTAAGACATTTTGAATAAATTATTATTTGTATACTCATACATATTCTTTTGAACTTTGTTTATATTTACATAAACATTCGACATATTTCTCATTCGATATTCCATTTCGGAATAATATCTTTTGAATTTACGAAATACGATAATATTTCACTAATAATTAACTTTTAAAAAATATTCATATGTTTAATATTTTAAATGGACAAATCATTCGAAAACCATACGATTTCAAAAATAAAAATCGCAAACGTCAACAATCGTACCATATCTAGTAGCCCCAAAAAAGCGCGAATTTCCTGCATTATTTTCCGGCGTTTGCATCACAATGGCAACACTACATTCCCATACACATGAAACACCATAATTATATGTATGGGGTGCACATCAAAACGGCCAACTTCGAAAGCTCCGCAGACATTACAGCGAACACAAAAGAGCATTGTGTTTGATGGTAATCCGAACGGAGCTCTAGTTTTCGCTTCTGCGTCTTCTATATCTCACCAAACAATATAATTTGGCCCGTTTTCCACGTGAGAATCGTTCAATATATGGTGGAGGTTCCATAGAATTTTCGAAACCATAATTTTGTGAGTGGATTCTGATTCGGTCTAGTTATGTTTTAATTTTTTGAAACCAAATTGATCTATTTCTGTTAGAAATATTATATGTTTCAATTTCATTTATTAATTACAGATTTTATACTTAAAATTTAATTTTTTAAAAGTTTTTTTAATTTCTGATCATTAAAATATTAGTTATAATTTGAAATTTAACTATTCAGAACATAGCAATCGCAAAATTTAAATTTTTAGTTAGTTAGCAATCAAGCTTGATTGTGGGATTGATAAATATATATACTGTCGACATGATTGTTAAAATTGTTAAAGTTGAAAGATTCACGAATTCAATCGATGATCTTTTTGTTTCATTTTGCTACATTTCGAATTAATAATTATTCAAAAAGCTTCATAAATATGCGTCGCGCTTCGCTTACGATCCGTCCGTTTTAAATTTCAATTCGGCGACGACCTGAAATAAATATTCGTTCGTATAAAAAATGCGAATAATTGAGAAGATTCCGGTAATTTTTTTTCGGAATGGGAAGTTATATTGTATATCTATGTATCTATGAAAAACTCATTATTTTCCGCCGTTTTCGTCATGTAATATAATGCGGTACTTTTAAATGACTAATTTTTTTCGATGTCACAAGATTGAATCAAAAGATTTTTCATTATGATGGAATTTTTTTATTCATGTTTCAAAATCAGTTTATTTTGTCATCATCATCAATAATAGAAATTTAGTATTACATTTACTCGCAACTGAAAACTTTTTGAATCTCCTTTCATTCTTTTACAAATTTTTTTGTTCAGTTGCTTTTAGAAAAATCATTTTGGAAATAATGAAATATTTCTTTAGATTAGTTTATATACTTATACTTAATTTGGTGAAATAATTCGTTCGAATATTCGCACAAACATCTATCCCACAAGAGTGTTTCGATGAGCGATAAGGCGACACGCCGTAAGCAAAAACCCAACTCTAAAGGACTAGATTTGACGCAGTGGAAAACCGCAGTCTCTATCTGAGGAAAGATCTGGGATTCTAGGATAGGTTAGGTTTCGCTGTGTGTTTTTGCCCTCTTGTTACACGGAAAAGGAGGATTTCTACCGGAAAATCTCAGTTGATTTTCCGCGACCGCCACTTTTTGCTCCCGGCGTGGAATTGCACGATCGCAACAATTTCTCATTTCCTTTTTCGATTTCACGTTGAGTTTTTCATCCCCTATCTGACTATAGTATATCGAAATTAAAAGGCACTTGAAACTGCTGAGGAAAAGTCATTCAACAGTCGTCGTTTTCCGGACCGCACACGCCGCATTCCATTCGGAAAATTGGCCGCTTTTTTCACGATTCGTAGTTTTTTCGCTTATTTCTTTTCTATTTGGCCTCGCTTGTGTCTCGAACAGGACGAGGTACACAAAATCCTGGTCCCGAAGCTCCGGTACGTGTTCCGGTCCGCGGTCTTGTCGGTGATTTATCTTCTTCAGGGAACTTTGGTGGCTGAAATGGAGGTTTTCTCGTCCGCATACATATTATCATTGTTGCAAGAGGCAAAGGAGATCCTGTTCGCTGAAACCGTATTAAAATGAAGCTGAGGATTTGCGAAATGTCATCTTTATTAAATCGAAAAGCTGCGCGAAGTTGACGTGCGTTGTCCGCGTGGAATTCGTTTCAACTTGGTAAATTTTGAAATTAAATACGATTCATCATTACGCGAATTTTTATTCCGACTTCGGTTTGATCCGTATATAAAACAGTATATGGGAAAATTATTAATTTTTTCGCGGTGATATTTCAAATTTTACGCACCATATATTTCGGGACGCTTTTAAATGTTATCGGCGATATATTATAAATTATTCAAAGTTAATTAAGAGAGAAGCCATTAAACAACAGTGTTGAATATACGAGGCTTCTTCACGCGTGGTTAATGAGGTTTTGGTACGAGAACTTTCCATATCAACCATGTCGTCTCGCTAATGTTTATTCTAATTTTGTACCTTTGCATAAATTATATTTTCATAAATTAAATGTTTTTCTTGTATGAAAATATATTTTTACTACATAATATAAATTATTATTATGCAAATATGACATTTTCTGAAATACATCCAACTCGTAACAAAACCTCCATATAATCTGCCAAATTTCACAGAGAAGAATTTTCATGAAACGTAAAGATATTTCAACGGCGTTTCCCGTCGAGTTATCGTACCGAGAAGTTCGCGAGTAAACTTTTAAAATATGGATCGATCAAATTTGAATACAAAATTCGCTTTACGCGAAACGAAAATAATTCCAATATAAATATCGAACTGGTTGCTGTGCTTTGCGTATTGACGAAAAATCGAAGGCCCTCCTATCAAACGTCCATCACGTTTTATGCAAATCACATCGGCTTTCGTCAACCATAAAAATCGTCGTAAAAGAGAAAAACGAGCCTCCTCTCGCTCGACGGTCGTAAAAGTTGCTGCGAAAAAAATTATGAAGTCGGAATATTCGCACGATTATTACGACAGTTTTATACGCATGCGGGGATAGTGAGAAAGTCGCGTTTAATTATTCACAATCGGATTTACGAGTTCGAAAAGGCAAGAAATCGAGCCGGAAAAATAGAAATCGCTTTCCTGCCACTTTGCAAACGTAAACTTTTTTCATCCAAGTCTATCCGGAAGCACGTACGAATGTCGAGGAGCTTTTGAAGTTTTCCGATTTTGTTTCTTGCGTGCGTCGACAGTAAATTTTCAATGGAAAAAAGCGTACCTTTGTCGTTCGCTTGTTTATATAATAGGCTTTCGTATACCTATGTGTTTTTTTATATAAAAAAAATCTGCTTTAACAAACTTACGTAATATTTTGTAATTGAAAAGTTTAGCTTTCACAATGCGCGCTCATCAATATGTATTGACACAAGTTTGCATATAAATTGGTACTTTGTTAGTTCGTCTGAAACAACGAGCGTGAAAAAAAGAGCTTTTGATGCAGAAGTTTCTATCCAGAATAGGAGCCATAGCCGATATTGATTTATTATCTCGTGCATTATTCATTCGTTATACGATCATCAATTTTCATCGGGCAAAATCGAGTTTCTCACTGAAGAATATGTTTGCACGACGCCTTTTTATATACCCACAACATTTCGGGTAACAATTCAATTTATACGCCAAAACCAAGACAACTGCTTAACGCGCGAACGCCCAAAGACAATATCGCTTTAATTCGAATTTTCAACGGTTTTACGAGCACGGCCGGCCTCGGTTTAATTAATTTTCCGCTGTCGCGAAATATGAAACCTCTTCTTGTCTTATCGCCGTAAGACCCGAACCTTTACGTACGTATAACGCATACTGGATCCCGTACATTTGCTAATGACTAATTAGAGCTTGATTCGTGGGCGTAAATAACAGTCTGTCTGTTCTCGTTATACAGGTGTGATGCGCTCGTTTTCAATAGAGCGGCGTGTCATTGAGTTGATGTATTGCCTTTGTGGAAGTTCGAATGTTTTTCCCGTCGCTAATATATCATGTCGGATTGTAGAAGTTTAAATTCCTTTCGCATAATCCGCCACAGTATCGGTTCGATTGAAAGATTGTTCTTTGATGCGTTCGGAAGCTTATAATAAATGTCGATAAAGTTTTCGATTTTGGAATATTTCATATGTGAAAGAATATGGCAATAATTTATTAGTTTTGATTTGACATAATTTATTTGAGTATTCTTTTTTTAAAAAAAAATTGACAACTTTTTGCATAAAAAATATCGAAGATCGACGTTAGTACTGTGATCTGAAATTTTAATCAAAGTAATATGAAAAAATATTTATGGTTTTTCCAATAATAACTTTCGCAGAATTGCATCGATTAATCAAAATTACCATTTTACATGGTAGAAAAAACACAATTTTCTTTCGTATCTCATTCTTGATATTGCAAAGCTTTCAGTGTAATTGAATTCAGAATTTGATCTGTGAAAAGCTCACTTTACATATTATTGACCTTCGTGAAACCTTTAATTCACTATGAGTGGTTTACAAATGCAATAGAAAATGTGCAGTAAAAACACATACCTTTCAACAATCCAATTATTCATGATAAGATCATGTTCATCACAATTTCAACTTCATATTTAAACATCGCGTACACAAACTATTTATACAAAACCCAATTAGTCTCACGTTTAATCCTCCCGGAAAACTACAAATTTTAATTCAAACAAACTTATTAATATAGAGGACGGACTCGCGCGCTGAAACGCGGTCAAACTTACTCGTGGGCTTTCATTTATTTTTTCCGCAGAAAAACTCGCTTGTCGCGAATGAAAAAGTGCGCTGAAATCTCTCTTCTAAAAAGTCATAATTTAATAAACCCCTTTTTTTTACAGTTCCACTCGGCTCCGTGCGGGTAAACCCGCTGGGGCATGCGGCCTCGCTCAGCCACCTAGATGTCTCGACGCAGGTACGTTATTACTATAGTAATTAATTTTAATTTAACCCATGTATACTCTATGGTGTTTTTATGGTAATGTTTCAAAGGCGGACATAGTCCACCTAGCGACGAGCTACGAGTCCGAAGACGAGAACATGGGGCGGCGCCATAACAGGGTTGTTTCCAACGAGCTGGCTGGAAGGACTGCGAAGAAGGCCACCACCACCTTGTACTCCAAGCAGGAGTTCAGGGAGCAGTACTGCATCACCAACAAGCAGTTGGACCTCTTCGAATTAGAGAAGTCCAAGAAGGAGAAGTTTTTTGGATGCCTTTCGCATTACAACATCGAAAGTCCATGCTCGAGGACGGGAAACAGGTGATAGCTTTGAAACGATTGAGGATTAATGGTTTCAGTATTTAAAAATATATTTTAGAATATCCAGAAGCATTTTGATGTAGTGATTCTATGATATTTTAAAGTTTGTTCTTGTTTTTTGAATCAAACACTTTTATAGATTGTTTAAAATAGTTCATATTGCCAAAAAATCCTTTTCCTGAAATAGAATCAATGTTGGAAGTTACCTTTAAATTTAGAAATCTTTTAGATCTTCTTTCAATGCCTTTTTACAAAAATATCTATTACAGTTAAATTTCTTGTAATATAATACTTGATGATGAATTATAAAAAGAAAAAAATAATATTCATTTCCGTCGTGAAATTAATCCTTTCTCGATAATCGTCTTTTTTTCTATTCATGATAACTTTTATTAAATATTTTACGATGAAATTTTAAAGCACAATTAAGATGATTAATGTAAAAAAGTTATCATAGAATGAATAATAAGACATACATTTTATTTGAATACTTAATTTATATATTATTCTATTATTTTGACGCATAATTTTAGCAACGAAAATTAATTTAATTTCTAAAATTTTCATTTTGCACCTTTTTTTAATTTGACGAATAAGTTCACCGAGTGTCCAGTTTGGTTGCGGCGCCGAGCACCGCTCGCAAATTAATTTTTTTGCAATTTCACATTGTTTCAGACCCAACGACCTTCATTTCGCCTTTCCCCATCATCACGTCAGCAGGTCTGATGATTTCAAAAGGTAAAATATGGTCGTTGTCGCTGACGCAAGCGTGCGATTGCTTGTACTGCTTTCACCGTCGTCTCGACAACTCTAAATGTCAAAAACACCTCATTATTCGATGTCCATCGAGATCATCCAAATCCTCCTTCGATATATGTGTCACACCATATCTCTAGTACATGCATCTTCACTGAACGAAAATGTCCATCGCATCTATACGTGTCGACCTTGTCATCTTCCCGTTTCCTCTCCCGTAGGGGTTCTATGTTTAGATGGCTTTTCCATTTCGATAAATCAATCTGTGTCTATCCTTAACGTATCAATCTTTGTTCAGCGTGTTTTTGGATATTAAAGGGAGGCTTTTGCATGCATCGTTGCTTTTTATATGAGAGAATACTTCAATCAAGCGCCTTTATATGGACGCTCTTATTGTTTATTGGATTCTGTCCGCCGGTTTTATATATCGATATTATATATTGTTTTAGATCGTCACTTCTATCTGTTTGCGTGAGACGAAGAGTTCCATCTGATGAAAACCTGAACGTCGACTATGCTCCGATTCAACGATATCCTAGGTAAATTATTGATAAGCACAATTTCGCTGCGCAAACATGAATCTAAATTTCAAATGAGGCAATTGGCAAACGCTTCAGATTAGCACAAACTGTTCAGTTTTTACTTGGCGAATCTGAAACTGAAAGCTGAAATCGTCGCCCGCCTCCGTAATCGATGGCGTTCCGATTTGTCATGTCGGAAGCAAACGGCCCAACAGTTAAATCCTACAGTTAATTGAAATAAGACGATCTTCACATAGACCCTGCGAAAATTGGCATCCATCATATTATAATATAATAATATACATATGCGCTTTATAGAATTTCCCGTTATGTAGGAGCATTCAAAGGACCTCGACGGGGTTCAGCCGTAAAAGCCTTTAGAGATAAGACCTAATTAACATTTCCCTTTAGTTACAACTACGGGACGTGCAACTGCGGAAGGCCGTTAAACTATATTCAAAGACGGTTTTAGTTGTGAAATTATTATTTTGTTACCAGAGGAATGATCGATTCCGTATTTACGTAATTATCAAATCAACATACGCAAGTTTCCTTCAAAGTCGTCGTGATTTATTACGGATAGTTTGCAATCAATCACGAATTTTGACAAACGATCGATCAATGTCAAGGAGGCTTAATTTTTGAATTCGCGATATTATTTTTATTCACATGCTGGATATTCCATCGATTGATCGGCGAAAAATAACGAACAACTTCTCTATAATATTCATTCGAAACATTTTCTCTTTCCATTTATATTATACTTCAACATTGTACATCAAAGGCGTTTTCAATAATGCATTTCATTGAAGGACTTTTCAAATGGCATTACAGCATTTCAATCCCGCTTTGAAGCATCTTTCCCATTATTTTTCAGGTATCCACCACCTGCTCCGCCTCCGGATGAACTCTATCAATACGATGAGGACTTGGAATGTTCTTATTTCAGAAGAAGGCCAAAATCAGTGTGTAGCCAACCAGACCCGAAGAGATACACCTGGATGCCTGAAGACGAAGACTCCACCAGGATGGAGAGACCCAGGTTCATTCGATTACTATTATATTATTTGTCCTGGGATTTCTTGTTGGATTTTAATGTATGCGGGTCCGTTTCGGATTCGTATGTTAATCGTTTTGCTGTATTCTAAAGGACCCTCGATACCTTTGACAAAACGTGCGGGCTTTATTGTGTTTCATTTTGAATTTTCAGACCGATTCGTGTTGAAGACGAGTTCGATCAGAGGACAAGACCATCTTCGAGGCAATCGAATATGAGCGGTGGTTCGGGGATGCAATTCATAAGTTACAGTAATGAATTTCTCAACACACCCACACCTCAACATAGGTAAGTTTATATCGGTTTACTAAAAAGTCTGAAGATTGTTTAATAATACGTTTTAATGGTGAATTCTGGCATTTGATATAATGAGATGATTAAAGTTTTGAAATGTTTATTATTAAATTTTTTGACACCAAAAAGTAAAAAATAATAGTAAAACACAGCTAAATTACAGTACAGTTAAATTAAACTTCTTTTACATAAACAAGAACTTAGTACAATAAATATATAAAAATTGAGTTGAATTCAATTATATAATACAAGAATAGTAGTGAAATAAAATAAAACAGATTTTTAAGTATTCGAGTTCTAAACGTTCTTAACAATAGTATCTTGTATTATATGATTTAAAATAAGATTTATTCAAATTATTGAACTTATCCCAAAAAATACGATTTTTTTTCAAACTTTTACCATCACGCAAAGTCAAATACTAAAATACCAAAACCAATTCACCAATCTTCGCACTTTTGCAATAACACATTCATCCCATCAAACAAACGACACACCAAACAATCACCCGACATTCCCAGAACAGTTGACTTCCATTAGCACAACATCCCTGCATAATTCGCACATTAATCAAGCAATTGTCGCCGAAGGATACAATCCGTTATAAACACACGCACAATTAACATTAACAATTGCCATTCGTGAGGACAAAACGTTGCGCCATTTTAAGCATCCCGCGCAGGCTTCGAACCGCCAAATTGTCCAAACACAAAATACGTATCCCGAATATACATATATATAATAATATATATATCGGGCAAATTAGTGCGAATTTAGATACGCGCACACGCATCGGGCATTCGCGTTTATCAGCGGCCGATACTAACGAAGGCTGCTAATAAAATGGAGGACGTTATTGGAAAACGGTATTTTACCATTTGCGAACGTATCGGGCATTTTTACGAGGATTTCGTTTATCAAATGCTGCTTGGGTTTTGGTGTCCGATCCATTTGTTGATTTATAAAATTTCGGAGAAATGAAGGGGTCATTTCTTTTTTTTTGCTTTGGCTTTTATGTTGATTTGGTTTGTGAGGTATTGGTTGGAGGTTTCGTCTAGTTAATCGATTGCAGGGAAAATTTATTGTAATAGTTGATTGGATAAAAAAAGGTATTCATGAGGAATATTGGTCATGAAAAAATATGAACGCAATGGAAAAACGATTGTATCGCAAAATTGAAGAATTTAATTTAAAACTTAGATAATTATTCGGCCATACCCTCTCACTGAAATTTTGAAACTTTAACAATCAGAGATCTAAATTCTATTGAAATTGTAGATTTTGATCATACTTTTTTACCAACAATCATACCTGATGATTTATTTTACGGTTGAATTGTTTTGCAATCAATTCCCCTCATAACTCACATTCAATTACCCATACAATTAATTATCTGAAACAAATTTACCGTAATTAATTACCCGAATTTATAATATATCAATTGACATATTTAATGTTTCATCAAACAAATTGAAACCTCCATCGAATGATATTGCAAATTGTTACAATGTCTAAAATATTGATAGCTTTAAAAAACCACTGATTAAAATACAATCATTACTACGCTTCACAAAAATAGATTTTAAGCTAAATTTAAATTATCCTTTCCTCGTCAGATAGAACATAATTAACCAATTATTATTTTTTTATCAAATAATAAAAATTCATACAACGAAGGGTTAAAATAACACTTTCATTCACATATTCTTCACACACATTTAATAATTCAGTACAAATTTCGCAATTCGTAAGATTTTCCGTGTCTTTCCTTTACGGTTCACCATAAAATATACGTATCGTATAAATCGGGGGTTGGGTGTGTATTTTTGGGCTCGGTACAAGGCCTTCGACCCGTTTTCGACCGGGTTAGTGTTGCGGATGAAAATGCAAACAATCGACGAACACCGCTTACAATGGCCGGCCCCGTTTTCCTTTTTATCTCGCGAACGTGGGGAAAAAAGCGCGCGAAAAATAAAATATGAAAAACGCGGGAAAAAAATAACCTCGGTATAATTTAATGGCCGCGGCCCTTTTCGCGTGTGATTTACGTTTCGATCGCAAATTCTCGTCGAAATATTGTTTTTTTTCTTTGTTTGAAAGGAATTTGAAAATTTATAGAATATTATATTTCGGTTTTAAAAGCATGTTGAATGACGCTTCCATATTGCCTTTTGAATGCTCAGTATTGAATTTTGAGACTGAATCCGTAACAATTATAATTTCGTGATTTTATTTATATTAATTGAAACCAAAAAAAAATGTAAACACAACAGGAATATATAATTTTTAAATATTAGAATCATACATTTTTATTATAACAAAATGGAAAAAAATAATTTGAAAATATTAAATGATGACAATAACATGCTATTTCGGTCGAAATATTGTTCACATTTTATTTATTTTACGACGTGTGCGTACGACAGATTTATAATGTCGCCATTTATAATGTTGCAAACGTGGGAATGTTGCACAATGAATACCTGCGTGAACGCAAGTCACGTGGTCAGTCGCGTCTAGGCTGTATGGGAAGATTGAGTCACGTGATCTGGAGCGAAAACGCGAAATCAGTGCTAGTCAAACTTCTTCAAAACCTCCCCAAAATAATTTTTGAACAGAATATAATAAGTTTTTTTTGTTCTATTATATGATTATTTCCTTTACTTTTCTTGTTACCTCTAATAACAGAATTCTTCAACGTATTAAATTCCATATTATTTTCCATAGTATATAGGCCTGATGTTAATAACGTCGGCTGTGGATTTGTTAAGAAACGGAAAACGATAAAATGTGAAAACTTGATTGTGTGAACCCAAAATGTGTACCCGATTTGAATATTTAATATTTAATTAATTAAATCAAAATAGTTCATTTGTTATTTGTTTGTGACATATAGGCTACCCGATGCCCGTACTCGATTTGAATATATTTA
>JAOXNN020000091.1:345192-374843 GCA_028571205.2 Hydropsyche betteni | reverse complement strand
ATTTGAATATTTAATTAATAAAATCAAAATAGTTTATTTGTTATTTGTTTGTGACATATAGGCAAAGCCAGTAGTTAGTAGGTAATAAACATCACATTATAGACGTTTAGATAAGACGATAAGATTATAGCCGTTATTATAATGACCATAAAGACTAAGTTTGGAGTTCGCGTTATAGCCGTTCTCGTGTAGCGATTATAGCCGTTATATTTGAACGGCATATAGGCTTAATTGGAACCATAAGTCGAGAGCCTCACAAAAAAAACAGACATCTGTCATCGGTGATTTTATACATATATAGAGGATTCAAATATTTTTTTCCACTGCGCAATAATCGACGTATTGCATAAGCCAATAGAGACGCTTTCATTAGCATGATATTATAGACGTTAAGTATATACGCATAAAGACTATATACGCATGAAGAATAATTCTATAGACGCAAAAAAATAATCGTATCGATGCGTCGTTTTAAAGTCGTGAACGCCATCGAACGGATACACAGACACACACAAATCCGCCATTATACATAGGCGATTCTTAAATCAACACACACATCACTCGATCGAACAACAACCGCACCGAACAATGCAACTACCACCGCAACCTCCAACACCCATAAATCAGTCGACACGAATACTTTCCCATAAACAATAGATCATCTCCCGAACCCGCGAAACTCCGACAACCGAATCAACACTGCACACAAGCACCAAACAATACAACACATCCATCGGATAATCCGGCCGACGTGTGCCACCATCCGCAATCCAATAAGCACACACACACACTCATGTGATATACCAATTCGATTGTTTCAGGCTGTATCAGTGTCCGGCGCACCCCGAGCTGCCCCCGCCCCCGCCCCCGCCCGCCCTCGCGCAGGAGGGCGCCCCCCACAGGTGCGCCCCCTGGGGCTACGCCCCTCCAATCAATCATGATAAAGTCGACCCGGACATCATTAGACTAAGTGTTGATACGCTTTTTGCCCTTCAACTGTCGCGTAATGTTATTTTTATCGTTCGGTGCAGATGGGTTGGTCGAAAGTTACGGGAGTTTTGAATTGTGTGGGTTTCTGTGATGAATTTGGTTTTGTTTCGATGAGGTTTGATATAATGCAATTTCTTGTTGCACGATTCATCAAGGGGGTAAAGGATGTGTGTTTTTGGTTGGATACAGGATTTCTGGTTCGTTGATTTCGAAATTTCTATGATTCAGTTTCCTGTAAGGAACAGTTTCCTATTCAATATAACATTTCTTATGTGAATCAATTTTCGTTATGGATATAATGAATTTGTGCAGATGTTTTTTTTATTTTCAAAAAATATTTAAAATTCATCATTTTTTTAACTTATTTGATATTTATAAAAGGCTTTTAATTACAAAAATCTATAATATTTTTGTAAATTGCTTTTAAAAATGGCTCATAACCTATAAAGTTTAAAAAAATTTGAATAATTTTTAAAAGGAATAGAATTTTAAGCACAATCTTATTTTCTCTTTATTTTTCATTGAAAACTTAAAAAATAAATATATCACAATAGATAATTCAAATGATAAAGAAAACTCCTCTCATTTTGATTCTCATAACTTTTGGTTAACTTTATATAACATCTCAAATTTTAAAGATATCAGATCAATTTCACTAATGCGTCAGATTTTTTTCACAATCGCAAACATATAAACGTATCCATTATGAAAATCCTCAAGTTTTCCCAACAAGACTCCGCCCATTTTAAAAGGCCAGCCCTCGTTTTCGTCGCGAATCCGAAATGCTAATTGCACATAAAATAAACACGACCGTCGCGATAAGCCTATCTCGGTCTTATGTTTATTTGAATAGTGCGTGTTTACAGCGGGATTTTCATATTATCCCACGCCTGTTATTGTTTCACTTCGAAAACACAAACTATCGGCGCCTTTCTCTATTTTCTTTGTTCTAATTTTCAATATAAATTCGTGGCCGCTTTCGTACTTTTTCGCGCGGGAAAATTAATTTTCCCCGGTTTGCGTAAAAAAGGTTGTTTTCTCTCGTTATCCGAAGGTGTATCCATCGACGCGGATCTACCCAATTATCCCTTCACCCTCGATATTTTGATATACGTACCGGAAGAGTGTTGAAAATTTATAGTATAATATCACGTGATATATGGTTGTTTCAGTGCGATGTTATTTTCCGAAGCGTTTATATAAATTTGAGCATTTGAACCCGGCTCTAATTTGAATTATTTAATGAATTCGAGAACATGGAACAGTTTCGCCGATAAATCATGGAAACTAAGCCTTTACGTTATAATTAAGTGATATTACAATATTAAAGACCAAGATAATGTCGCAAAGATGCTGGCGAGTAAACATGTTGTTTTACCAAACATGTCACGTGTTTTCTGCCTGCTCATATGTTGGATATGAATCTAAGTAATGTCTAAGTAAACTTAATCCATTCAAATGAAATTATTTTTATATATTCAAAACACTCGACACCTTTTACATTTTAATTCTTTAAGTATAAGGTTTAATTTTAAAACTGGCTACGCCCTACGCCCCAGATTTGTTATTCTATCTGAATGGATTAATCAATATATGAACATTATATTTGAAAGTGGTGTATTTCCAATTTCCCAAATTTAAAAGTAATAATTAAAATATTAGATTTATTATAACCGAAATAGTGTTTTTGAAACTGTAAATTTATTAAGCTACTTCTATTTATAACGAAACTTGATAATCGTTATAAAAGTGGCGTAAACACCAATTTTACCAAATTTAGTTAAAAACATACAAAGAAAATATCTATATTAACTTAAATTTAGGCTTAACTCATTTATTTCGAAATTCCCGTTTATACCAATTTCATACATAACGACTCATATTTCAAAATAGAATTAAACTGGTTTCAGATCAGAATTCTTCCTTTTTTTCAAAAAATTTCATCACATATATGAAAAGTTATCAGCATTATATCGACTAGACATGAATTATCCCACGTCGACGGCCTTCCATGTTACGACCGCACTTTATTAACCTGAGGGGGTAAATTATACGCCGGTGCAAACGACATTAATCTACTTGCAAACACAGACATGTGTATAGCGAAAGTCTGTATACGATTGTGTGCACACTTTGGCTCCGAGCTTGCAATCCCAAGAACGACAAATTCACCACCTAGCTTATCCCGGTAATTGGAAAATGCGAACTCGGTTTTTCCTCGGTGAATTCCTTTTTGAGGTGTTCCGTTAAATAAAAGGATCTGTGGAAACTTGCGTTTTGTAATTTTAGCCGTCAAAGATGAAATGAATTATTTTGTTAGTATATATCTTTGATGATTATTCATCTGCTTACTTATTGAAATGGCGTCGTTTTGCACACAAGTCGAAAGGGACTTAACAGTTTCTGGGTAAAACTAAAGAGTTTTCTCTCGGTATAAATAATTCAAGCGTTATCGACGCCCGCGCTGATGGATTTGCACCTCTTCAATATTGGATGGTCGGCGTTTCGTCGCACTAATGGCTATACGCACACTCCTCTTCCATTTATCAAATAAAATCGTTGAAATATATTTTTTTGTTAATTTTTTTTAAATATTTTATCTTCAATTTGGCACAGGCAAAAACACGTGAGCTTTGCACGTTCCCACACTCTGACTTCCTTTGACGATGCAGCAACGTCGACGGGAAGCACCGTTTCAGCACCGGTAAGAAGATTACGACCCAACGACAGCACTGAAAGGCTCCTAGATGGGAGAAAAAAATCTGATCCTCAACTCCAACAACCTCAACAACAGCAACAGCAACCGATGGTTATACCTATACAACCGCAACCATTCGCTCCGCCATATCAACCTGTGATGCCGCAAGTCGGGCAACCATTCCCGAGCCAAATACCAATGGGACACTTTCCTCAGGTATGTTTTTTTTTTATAATTAATTTACTTGTGCCCGATTCAGGCGAAATATTGTTCACTCATATTGTTAAATCTGCAGCTAACAGAATCGCTGATTTACAATGAGAAAATATTCTTTACCCAATGATCAAAATTTTCGACTGAGCAATATGAAATTTTCTAACCCTCTATCTTCAGTTATTCTATAATAAAAGAAAAGTGCAAGTCAACATTATAGAATTATAAAATAGTGTATAACGCGCTTTGAGCTAGATAAAAATCCACCATTTGATAGCTGATGATTTGAATGTAAACAATTGACAACAAATTTGACAGATATCATATTAACAACATAGCTGCTATTACCTAACAAATTTCGAACGTTCATTGAAATACTCTATACTAAAATTCATTTTATATAATTTTTTAATCATTTTTTGTGTTTAATAGGGTCAAGTTTTTTCGATTAATGGTCCAGTTCCTGTTCATGGTCAACTGCACCCAGCAATAGTTACCCATTTTCCTCCAGGTCACATAGTTTCGATGCAAAGCCAACACCATATGCCAGTGAGCCATCCAGTTCCGGTATCGCAAGAAGACTCGACAAAAGTCGTCGTCTTAGGTGAGGCGGAAACAAATAATAACAAAAAAAAAACTGTTATCCTTTCATTCGCGAATCTTACAATGGATATATTGTTATGAGCCGTTTCGACTATTTATCACGGCCGACACCGAAACAAAGGCGATGAATGGCCGTTGGGGCGAAAGGCACGAATCTCGTTCCTTTTCCTCAATTGAGCACATTAAATCTAGCGTGAACGAAAATAATGTAGGACTCTATCTTTGAGACCAGTATCTGTCCCGCGATAAAACTTTTCACAATATCCGCAAAGGGGAAAATACATTTTTCATGTGCAAATGGACGCCCCATAGGGTCGCTTCTATGGGCCGCCGAAATATTGAAAAACTTTTTTTTCGATCCGAACATAAATATGTGTTGTGTGTTGCGATTAATCGCGCCTATGTGTTTTGTATTATTTATGTGTTTTGTCTGGTCTTTTTTGCAGAAAAGTTAAAACGGGGACCAATGAAGACCCAGGCAACGCAAACAGAAGTGTGTTTGGGCAGAAAGCCTTTACCTCCTAATTATTTATCGCTTAGTCCGAGAACGGTTAAAAGGGTACGTACAAATTACCTTTAGTGTATACACTTTTTATGTGCGTATATATAACAATATGCAAATTTAAAAAATGTATATGTAGGTTATTTGTTTAAAACACATAGTGTAAAATTTATTCATTTTAATTTGAATTTAAAATGTTCGACTAATATTCTGGAACATTTGTTTCGCATATTTTTCGTAAACCAATTTCATAACATATAAGCACCTACATAGTGATTAAAATAAGATTTAAAAAACATAATACATTTGGTGCTTCCGAGAAACGATACATTATATGTATATCTCAAAATAATTTTTACATATAAGTGGCACACACATTTATTCCATAACAAAATGTTACGAAATTGAACAAAGAATTTTCGAAATAAACAAAAAATCTCATTTGTAGCTTTCACGTGTACCTTCAATTGAATTTTTTTTATTTAAAACAAACATATTTTTCATTAAAAAATACAATAAATAATATTAATTAACTTTGTATGATACTTTATTGTATAATGTTATAGATACGATTCCAAATTTTCCGAAAATTATCATATTCAAATTAATGGGACTGACATCATTTCGTAAAACATCAAGGCTCCATTATAACAATGCGAATCAACAATTTCCATGAATATTGTGAAATTCGTTATCGATATAAATTACTGAATCCGTGTCCGTTTTATTATAAAACGGATGTCTGTCCGTCTTCCGTTATTTACGTATTTTATCATCCGAATTTAATAATTACAATTTCTGCGAAAGGAAATGTTCCATATTTTAACAAAACAGCATTTTCAGACCAAATCTCGTTATCCGATTTCGCGTTATTGTTTCGCAAATGAGCTCCGCTCCATTACTGTACGTTTCAGTATGACGCAAATCATTTCGGCGTAAACAATATTGTGATGTGAATTGTTTTTGCATTTGATGGGTGGTAAATCGATATTCTTTTTTCGTATTTTGTATGTGGTTAATTTCGGAATGAATTCAGTGACATTTTCTTGCCCCATGTCTTGCGTGTTGAAGTTTTAATGGCGTCAAAGGCTCTTCGGTAGCTTTACATGCGAACTCAAAATAGATCTGAATCGACGCTGTATCGACTTTTCCTTGTTAATGGAGGTATATATTTCAGACAAGATTGGGATAAATATAATCTCTTTTCATGGCAGTTTCAATTTCGGCGAAATATTGAAAATTACTTTCTCCAATAATTATTTCACAGAATGAGCATTTTATTATAGATTATGTTGAAAATTTTCTGTTATTAGCTTGATGAAAAAGATATTAAAATAATGTATTTTTCATAATAAAAGTCTGCAGATTGATAAAAAAGTCTTAAATTTTTAGTTCTTAAAAATCTCGGATAAAAAAATGAATGTACATACTAAGATACTACCACTAATAGTAATAAGATGAAATACAGCTTCCATACTCTAAATTTAACTATAATATATACAGATCAATTTGAACCTTTTTTAAATAATATTCAACTTTTTAAACTTCAAATTAAATCTTTTATTAATCAAATTCAACCATCGGAAAGTATTAACACTTTTTTCATAGTATGTGATCAATGAAATATAATATATTTTTCAATTTGATTTTAATAATCTCCTTACTAATCACATTTTTTCATAAATCAATCTAAAAATATGTACTGTGGATCTTTCGCTTCTTTTATATTTAACTCAAAATTATTTAAAAAAAAGATAAATTTGCGATAGTTAAATTTGAAGTTTGAAAGGTTGAATTCGTTATGTAAAGCAGTAAGTCCGTAGATTGATAACAAAATATTAATTTTCATTATGTCAAATGATATAATAACAGTAATATAATATGTATTCTACTAAATTTAATAACATTGTAAGATACCATCAAAACTGGTAATACAATTAACATTAACACCTAAAATCCATCAACTTCCAAAACAAACATTCAAACAAAAACCATCACATATCCATTTTATATTTCAATTGCGAAAAAAACAAACAAACTCAACTCGAGCGAAGATTGCGTAAGCTCCGACGAAAACTTTTTTTCATCCCCAAAGCGTACACAATAATAATAAATTTTTCACGAGCCTCAAGCCCCAGCCCGCGCAAATGGGCGCCGGCGTAATCTGCGTGCGTCGTTTGCGAGTAATTTATGCCAAAGGTCGTTTTCGCCAGGTGAAGATGGTGGCCCAGGGCGTGCAGACAAATGGAGGCCTCAACGGCACCAACGGCAGGAAGCTGCTCAAAAGCTACTCGGAGGCAGGCGCCGGCAGGTTCGACCCCATGGGACAACACCATCAGTCTGTAGGCACCACTGCTTCTGTGGCCTCCGGGGATTTTCCGCAGCAGGCTGGGCCGTTCGCTTTCAGTTCGTCTGACAGGTTTGTGGGGGTTTTTGAGCGTTGTTTTTAATCGGGGTCGACTTGTTTTTGTTAAGGGAAGGCTTCATCGTGAGTTTAGATACTGATGTTTACTTATATGCATGAACGGGGACAGAGATGCGGAAATAACACGTAGAATCAAGCTAGCATGGAGCGCTTTCGGTAGGCTCTATACAATAGTAAAAAGCAACATGCCCATATGCCTAAAAACTAAAACTTTCAACCAGTGTGTCCTGCCGGTCTTAACTTATGGCAGTGAAACTTGGTCCTTGAATGCTAGGCAAATAAATAGGTTGGGGTGTGCATAAAGAGCGATGGAGCTACGTATACTAGGTATCTCATTGAAAGATCGTAAGAGGAATGAATGGGTCCGTAAAATGACTAAAGTCACAGACGTGATTGAACGCTTGAAGAAACTTAAATGGCAGTGGGCAGGTTATATTGCACGAAGGGAGGACGGTCGCTGGACAAGGGAAATCCTAGACTGGTATTCAAGAGGCGTAAAAAAGGCCGCGTGGCAGATGGGCAGATGAAATACGAAAGATGTTTTGTGTCGCATGGGCGAGAGTGGCTCAGGATAAAAACGAATGGAAAAGTATCGGGGAGGACTTTGTCTAGCAGTGGACGTAAGTGGACTGCTTATGATGATGATGATTTACTTAAGGATGTTTGGGCGTTATCGTGATGACGCTTTTCGATTAGTTTTCGTTCATTGATATACTCATGGTTATTGTATAAACTTGTCCGTAAAAGAAAAATTCTATGGTATGTTAAATTTTATTGTTAGACATGTTTAAATCTATACATTTTCGTTCACTGATATCCTCACTTGTGACCACCATGGAGTGCACTCTGCACTCGTGAGCATCTTGACTAGTGATGAAGTGCTTAAAGAAGTAGTGCCGGAACACTCAATTTTTCCACCCCTCAAAACTGTTTTCAAAATTTTTTAAACATCAAATCAAATAAAGGTAACTTTTATAATATTTCGTTTTTATAATATTTTCATATATTTGCTAATTCCATAAGTAACGTCATTTTCATGATGATTGTATTATTTATATTTTGTTCACGTGTACAAAATATAAATAATCATTCTTTCGGTGTAAAAAAAATCCTCACACTAAAAAAAAATGCCGGAATATTGTTCCGGATGTTTCAGCTCCACTACACTACTGATCTTGATGTAATCTTCTATGAAGTGATCACTAATCTCTTGGACCTGAGAAATCAGTAAATTTACAATTTCAGATCCTTCAGACCACAAACGTCATTGTTATCACCACTTCTCTCTTTTCCATTTTTTTTATTGAAATGGAATAATAAAAATTAAGAAAATCATTGTTTTGATAAATTTTGTTGTTTTGGTCTCTTATAGTACGATTTTTTTATAGTTTGCTTCATCTTTGTAATGCTTGAACTATAATATATAACATACACATATTGTAGGGGTTTACAGATTTATATGACACCGTACCTATATCCATGTCATAATGGGGTTGACTGTGTTATAAATCATATATTATTTAATGATATGGTTTTCTATGTAATTTTCAAAGAAAAGTATGGTTAGGTGAGAAAGGGGAAAATTTATAGCGCCATCTACATCACGTTAAAATAGTTAAGATTTCATAAGTGCATTAAAAGATGAAATTCGCTTTCTATTTGAATATGCTTTTTCATATTTCGGATAATTATTTGATGTAAAATTAAATACATGAAAAAATACAAATCTATGAGCAATCAGATCGTATATAAAGACATTGTATTTGGTTCACAATCCACAGACTTAATTCAAAACAAGTTTATACCTAAGAACACACGGCCAGAACATAGCATAGATTGTGACAGCCTGAAAATATGAACACTACGTGTTTATCTCGATCCTATAAATATTTAGATACTGCGAAGCAAAATCTTCAAATTCGAATTATACGGCACATATACGTGTAGATTTTAATTACAGATTCTTTTATTTTGATTTTCATGTATTTTCAAGTTCCGGTTTTGAATTCGTCCGTGGAATATTTTCTCTCGACTTGTTTCAATATAGAAATCGATTGCGCTTTAATACTCCAACAAATTTTCCGAAACAAATAAAATTTTCAATAACTTTTAACGACCACTTTTATTATTGATATCGCAGAGTGGATCTGAATACCCATGACAAATAATAAATGTTGAGTATTTTTGCGAAAACACATTTTCGGCATTCACGTAGACGTTTCTGTTTTTTCGTCTCATAATAATTTTCATTGGTGCATAAAATTGTCTACTTCCACATTAAAAACGTCGACGTTTCAGAAGAAAATCCATTAATTCAAATTCAGAGAAAATCTGGAAAACGAACACGAATTTTTTTTTAATTCCGCCTCTGGTATATGAGACAAATTAATTCAAAAGATTTTATTTTCAATTCTAATACCCCTCGGGAAACGCGTGTTTAAATTTAATTTTTTTGATGAATTGAATATAAGTTTTCGACTTAAAATTTCAATTTGATATGAAAATTTATTTTAAAATATTTATTTTTTTAATTTTTGGCACTGTATTCAAAATATCCATTGAATCCAAACTTACAATGGAAAAACAAATTCATGTCTTCACATTTCATTTGAAGACCCACTTCAGCGGAAGAGAACGACCGGCGCCATTTTTCGTCATGTTTTCTCATTTTAATTTTTAAATCGCCCTCTTCAAAGGGGCCGGCGTCTGACGAGGACGATGTTCAACCTTCAACATTTGTCTCGTGCTTCAGGACCTTTTTCCTGTTCCTCCATCTTAATTTAGCGTCATCCTTTTCGAGGGCACGTGGAACATTGTCGCCTACGCACGTAACCGTCGACCAGCAAAGCCCCAACTGTTCCGCTTTGTGAATATTTAAAAAGTTTATTTGCACGCTAACGGAATGATCAAATTTTAAAATGAAAACATTCGTATTCGTTCATGTGACTCGATTGGAAATTTATTTATTAATTTTGATTTTGTCGTGAATTGAGAATCTGTGGTTTATTTTCATTCTTGCCTTATATTTTACTGAACGCAATTTGCGAGGTCTTCGTGCACGTAATCCCATAAGGTCTCATCTTTCAGGGAAATTTGGCTTTTTTCGCTAATGTTTGTACGAGTTTATTTATCTCATGCAAATAGATCGTTCCGTAATTTTCTTTCGCGATGTCTATAAACATAATAAAGTGTCTATGTTTGTTTTCAGCGATCACGAACATGAACGTCTTCAAAGGACTCAATCTGAAGAACCACCTAGGTCACCCAGACCGATGCCCACACCTCCTGAAACCACCCCCAAGAAACAAGTTACGCTTCTGGAACAGCCTATTATTCAATATCCGCCGACTCCCACGTCTTCAGTGCAAATATCGTCGAGACACTCTACACCATGTAGCACCATAAATAGAAGGCAATCTACACCCAGTGTGGAGCAAGCGAAATTATTAAGAGATCAAGCACATGAATATTTTCTTCAAAATTTGCAGTTTATACATACTGATGATAGGGATGATACGATCGATGAACAATCGTTGGTTCAAGATATGCAACTGATTCAGCAAAGTATGGAATTGAATCAAAAGAATTTGGATTATTTGCAACAAAAAATAGCAGCTCAACAGATGTTGAAATCGACTGATCAAATTCAGAAAACACCAACGACTCCGATTATGATAGGTCCTAAACAAAAACTTCCGACTGGACAGTTGTCGAAAACTTCAACTTTGCAATCTGAAGCTTCGATTTCAACAGAAACTTCAGGAACGACGACTACTACAACCACAGATACAGAAAAGATGGAGAAAGAAATATTCATTGATTTTGAACCACAATTAAATGCAGATTCACCATTATTATTGAGAAGAGCTAAAAAACGGGTATTACAAAAGACATTATCAGAAGGAGAAATATTATTGGACAGGTAATATATTAAATTTGATAAATATTCATTCGAAAATATAATATAAAACAAAATTTGAATTTTAGAAGAAAACATGAATTGATGAAGAGCTCAGGTGAATCTGATTTCATCAAAGATGCTCCTTTGGTGATGTCCACTAGCCACGAAAACGTTAAAGTGTCCAGCGACGTAGATTTCGGAAACGAATACGATTACTATCAGCACACTCCGATCAAGGATGAGGGAATATTCAAACAGTCCCTCACGAACGGTATATTCAGGTGCGTCGGACATCCTCAACTGATTAAACTTCTGATGGTCCTTTCTGCGAAGCGATATCGATTCTGACAACTCGAACTTTCGAGAATATATTGTTGCTAAACTCAATTTAATCTAATCCACGAAACGGTATCGCTTCCCAAAATTTGCACGTAACCAATGCTTGTATGTTCTAACCCGTGTGTTGTATGTGTGTGCAAAATTCTAGTTCTACCGGTGCTTTGCCAACGCAGGAATCGATAGACGAAGAGTTTCACGAGAATATCGTTTGCTTAAAAAAGGGCATGTTCAGAAAGAGGAGCATTAGCCTGGAGGAGCCAAGCTCCGGTGCTGGTAGTGACGGCCAAGACAATTCTACCGAAGGACGGTATGCCTGAAAGCATTACATGTCTTTTCGGTGTTGTGGCTACCAGAATTTATCGAAGCTTTTTGCCGATTGTCAATGCAATGGCCTAATTTTTTTATGCAATTTTAGGGCTATTGCAAAATCGACTCCCACTTCTCCACAATCAGACTTGGAGAAGGGGCATCAACAGTTAAAGAGGAGCAAAAAAGATATGAGCAGTCCGGATGATGGTGATAGTGTTGTGCCAACGTCTTGTTTGTTTCCGGATCAGAAAGCTTCGCCGTTTGCTTCGAGTGATTCGCTAACTAATGATCTGACAAGGTGCTTTCTTTAGAATATTTGCATTGAATGTCTGATTGGCTTTTAAAATACAAGTCTTTTGTGCGCTTCATACTTTTAATTGTCAATTGCAGAAGTTGTTAAATTTTAATTTAATTCTTTTCCATGGAATTGAGGATAAATTGTTAGTGAGAGAAATAGTTTTTCTTTCTGTATTTAATTGAGTCATTCATCTGAAACATTAGTTATCACTTCATTGATTTTTAACTAGTGTTTGAAATGAAACATTTTTTCCTTTAATTATTCACGAATGAAAATTAATGTTATTAATCAAATTAGTGTTAGTGACATCAATTTTATTTTCGTATCAAAATAGATGTAAAACCCATATCAAAGAACTTTGCATGAATGAGCACATGAAAAACAATTTTATTTTTAAACCTAAACAATAGCCCTTTTATGTTGATAAATTCGTTTTCTCACGTTATTTAATTTATTTTGCATGGCTTAAAACTCCATCAATGTTAAATGTCTCAACTCATTAATGTTTGCATTTTCAGTCCTTGTTGTTCAAACGAGGATCATTTTTATTCTTGTAGGGACCATTCAGATGGGATATGGAACGAATCACAAGCTACCGTACTTCAAGTGGACTCTGGAACTGACAATGGCACAGTTATTAGGTAAATTACGATTCATATAAATTATTATTTTTTTATATTCATTCAATAATATCTAATAAAATTTTTAAGCACTTCCGATATGAGTTCGTTAACCGCTACGCCAGGAAATTTATCACTTTTGACGCCAAATTCAAGAAGGAAACATTTACTTTTACTACAGCATCAACAAAGGAGTTCAATGGATACAGATGCATTAGATGAAGAATTAGATTATGCACAAGTAAGCAATCTGAATTACATGAAATTTATTTGAAAATCAGGAATCAAAACTAATTAATTAATGATTTTTAGTCACCTTCATCTCCAAGAATCAAAATAGATTCATCTGGCATAACTGCAGCTCCACCTCAAAAACAACATCCGCTTTCACCCATAGCATCATCAAGCAAATCTGTTCCAGTGCCTATAACTAAGCAACCCACATCAATAATGTCAAAAATGGCCACGTCTCCTCCAAGGGCGATGCATGCACCATCAATAGCCATCACCAAGTACGATCAAAGCATAGACATACCAGACGACCAGACAATCAAGAGAACAATTATGAACAGCGTAGCAAAAAGAAGAGAGAGAGCTTTAAGCCCCTCCAGGAGGAGAGAGTTGCAGAAGAAGAGTCCAGGTAGCAATGGAAGAACACCAGATCTAACTCCGAGTCACACTCCACACAGATCGTTGGATTCACCAGAGAACGGCAAGGGACCAAATGCGGTAGTTCCCGATCTACTGCTCGCCAGGACTGACTCTGGGAAAACTAACACGACGGACGTGTCAGAAAGCACGACTACAACGACCACGGATGATTATGTCACAGCCAACTCTGACAGCTCAAAGAAGAGTGGGAGCGGCAAACATGTTAATCAGGGTAAGCATTTCATAGTCTCGAATCCCAAAACACACGATGTCAACCCAGTTTTCAGAATTATTTTTGAAAATTGCAGCGCCTGAATGCAAAAATCACGAAGGATCCTCATTTGAAAGTGCCTCTAGTATATATTCGCTGGCTCGCGTTGAAGCCATATCCGAGGACATGGTGGTGCCGTCGTTTTCACCACCGTCTCACATCGTCGAAGAATCGCTGGACGCCGTGACTGGTAGTATAGACTTAGCAGCCGCTATGATGTCCGCTCTGCCCAAGGAGCCGACCACTTCCGTGAAGGTGAAGTTGGAGAAGCACAAGAAGAGGACAACTAGTGCCAGCCCCAGTGCTCGCCCACCAAAGGTAATTTTATAACGGCCCACTGTTGCTTTTGCAATTAGGCGAATCGTGTTAACGAAAACAAATGTGTGAACAACGCTTCAGGTGTCTCCCGGCAAGGATATGCCTTCGCCGTCAGGCAGCAGTAGTTCTTCCGGTAGCTATAGCTTAACTGGAAGCACGCCGGACCTGGGAGACAAAAAGAAGAGTTCAGAAAAAGAGACTGAATTAGTTAAGCCTGAAGCGCAGACACCGGTAGTTGAACAACCGGTCGTTGTGCAAAGACCACCAATACCGAGTCCAACGTTAGAACAAACTGTCCCTGTCATCAAGGTAATTTAACACGATCACAGTAACCTTGATTGATAGGTAGAAATGATAATGAAATTTATTAATATTGAAACGTCATAAATAAATCTTCGGTTATATATAATTGAAAAGAAAAGAATAAACGAAAATATATTTTGTGACCAATATATTTTGCTTAAAAAATGTATGAAAATAGGTTCCTTAATTAAATGTGTGTTTTTAGGGAGAATCCATATCAGAAGATGAAAGAAGTGGCCATTATTCTTCTTCCGGTTACTACGAAAGTCCAGTCGAAGATGACGAAGATGATGGGGGTCTAAGTTTGTTTTCATTCAATTCGATTATTTTTCTAAATGAGTGGTGTATCTAAAATAACTTTGTATTTGATTTTCCAGCTTATAAATATTCACAGAAATATAGAAGTTCTAGTAAGCCGTGGACAGCAGATGAAAGAAGAAGGAAAAGAAAAAATTTCACATTAGACTTTTCAAAATCTCAACCAGAAAATGTTTCATCTCCTCCACAAGATTCGTGGTCAAGAAAATCATCTTTAGTAACTGATAATTTAAGTTATATGAAAACTGAAAGAAGTCCATTAGCACAAGACAGAAGTTTAGAAGAAGCTCCTAAGCCTCAGACATCCATATTTATGAAGAAAAGTCCCAGTTTCCCAGAAAAAACCAAAACAGCTTCTTCTCCCAAAAGTCAAGTAGATGTAGAAAAAACATTAAGGGAAAGAGATTTTGAAGCTAAACGAATTGCTGATAGGGAAAGATTTGCCAAACGAAAATCAAAAAGCAGAAGTCCAGTACAAGGAACTCGTAAAGATATCACCCCAATTCATATGCGAAGCCAAGGACTTTTAATGGAGACCTTGCGAAGACAAGAAATGGCAGCAAAAAATGGAAAAGTTCAACTTAATGTTTTAACATCAGATGATTCCAGTGAGCAATATAGACCAGAAGGTCACTATTGCAACAATAATTTAATTTAGTGAAAAGTTTCATTTATTCATACTTGGTTTCTGTTTATTACTTTAGCCAGCGGAACAAACGGAAGTGTTTCACCAAGACGGCACAGAAGACCAAGAGAAAGCCCTAGAAGAAAAACTGGAAATAACACATTGAATGCTAAGTCTCCTACGTCTGGTTTCAGTTGCGGAGTTTCATCGCATAGGTAAAAACTGTTCGAATTACTTTTTACATTTAAATTAATTTCTTTTAATTTTGTAATCATAAACCTTTTTTACTTATAGGATGAGGAAAAAGAGTGGTTCTAATGAAAGCGTTTCTTTACCTGGTAGTCTACCTAGAAGAAGATCTTCTATTCAACCGACAAAGATCGTTAGTTCATTAGAAGCAGAAGATATTGGTTAGCTTAAATTCATACTTCAAACAAAATACTATTTTACCAATGCATTAGTTTGCTATTTTCTTCTTGTAGAAACATCCCTCACCTCGGCAGGATATAGATTAAGTCCTTTAACCTATGTAACAGCACCTGGAGAATCACCAGCTAGACAAAGAATACACAAAAAAGGTTTAACATTACACCTCGAACCAAAATCGTATGGTAATTATTATTATGAAATAGTATATTTTAATTTTCTAGGTAGTCCCGATACCAAACCAAAAGCAATGTCAGCTGAATCATTGAGATCTGTTAGTCCTGGAAGTGATAGTGTATTTTATAGTGAAGCAGCCGATTTAAGCGGAGCCTGTGTGATATCAACAGATCAAAGAAGTGTTCATTGTCATCATTGTGGAAAACAAGTTGATATTATTACAGCTGAAGATGCATCTAGTCCTCATTTTAAGGTTAAAATTTTCTGTTAAATTAATTTATTGATTTGTTATTAAAATGGTTAGTTGTTTAGTGAAGAACTGAACCACTTTATGAATATGTCATAGTAATTTGATATTATAGATGTCACTAAAATTATATTTAATTAAAAAGTAGATTAATTCATTTAAATGAAAATCTTTAATACAATTATAATATTTATTAGTCTTAAAATCATTTAAATTACAATGCTATTTAAATATTATTTCAGGAGGAGCAACCAGATATCGTTCAACCGCCTGCAGGATTTGCTGATTCTCCAAATGGTGTTAGACCAGCGACCAAACACACAAGTGGAAGATTGTATAAGAAATTAGAGAAAAGATTCAGATCAGAAGAGAGACAACATGCCGAAAAAAGACACCACCATCGATACAGACAAGATGTTCGAGCAAAGGTAAAATCAAAAGAAACTTAAAATCCACTTCTCGACCATCATCCAAAAATAAAATAAATCAAACTCCTTTGGTTTTTCTCTCTCTTTTATAAAGTGATAAGGTACACATTCGTTATTATAAACATTCCATTCATAGCCTACAAAGCAAAAACAATCATAAGATCCTGGCAAATTTATACAACTTTGTACTTTGGTATCACAATTATGTTTTTTCGTTGAACATTCATCAATATCTACGCATAACCCAAACTTAGAATTCCATGCAAATCCAGGATCTTTACAATCACAAGTAACGTTCCATTGATTCATCGTTATTCCTAAAAAATTAATATTTTTTGATCTTCTAATGCTACAACTACTCAAATAATGGGTACCCAAAGCATAACAGGGATTCATTTTATTTGTGAGACATTCTTGTTTAGTTTTCATATGCTTTTGTGGACAACAAGGATCTGGACAAAAGCTATACCAAGAACACAAGAAAGGTCTTTCATCATTAGCCCTTGAATCATAATTTCTAGACCCAAAATTGTCATCCCAACAAGCAGCGAAATTATCACAGCGCTCGTAGAAATGTTCCAATGACTGTTCTCCTTTCATTGTGAACCAGCACATAAAATATAAAGCTGATGTTGTCCACATATATCTATCACCAGAATCTTCAAAAGGAAACGAAGATGAGAGTTCTTTATTCAAATTTTCTTTGCATTTCTTGTCAATTCGATTTCTATTTAACGTAGGGTCAAAATTCAAAAGAACAGAAGTATCTTCTATTCTAACTAAAGATGTTGTAGATATTTTATCATGCAAATATTCTATGCAATTGCGAAATTTCAACGAACAATATTTTTTTACTTCCCAATGCAAATGCATAGGTTCGGCAGGAAAATATTCATACATGTGAATTAGTTTATTCGGTGCTATTCCAGCATCCCATTCATTGAATTTATATGAACGCAAATAATAACCAATGTCTTGAATGAAAACTGGACTTATATTTTGACAATTGATTTGTAACATCATAAAAATAAACAACGGACACATCAATTGCACCTTCATCTTCGTGTTTATTTTCAGTATATTAAACAATTGATAAATGTTTGATTTTAAATTTTCAGTCTGAAGAACGAGGAAAAGAAGAATTAGAAAAACACGATGTAAGACCAATGGCAAGGTCAACTGGAAATAGTTTGGATAGATTAAGAGCCGCTGAATCCAGTCCGAACATGGAGGGTGATGGTAAATATCTCATCATAAAATTAAAAATATCACCTTTGCATATTAAAACAGTTTTTTTTATTCTTCGATAGATGTCGATTATTGTACATAATAATTTGTATTATTTTGTAAATAATATACAAATATTTATCATTTATATCATTCTCAAATTTTGTATTAAAAATGCATTTTTTTTTTATTCTGAATATTTGTGTTTTAATTTTTTTTAATTAATGATTCAATATCAAAGTATTTTTAATGCATTTTATATGATTTTATTTTTAGAAAACGATTTGATTTATTTTTAGAAGTATGCAAAAAAAATTTATACTCTTTTAAAAGTCGAAACATCATAAATTAGATCACTTGTTAAGTACAACTGTTTCTCAAAATTTTATATAATATAAAAATGTTGTAGTAATTTTTTAATATAATATTTTATAAAATTCTAAAGTTTCCCAACCTTATTTGTACCATGCCCCACTTCAACATTTCAAAAATCCCCATTTCCCCCCCTATCTAAATTTTTAAGTTTCCTAACAAATTCTATAAAAAAAATTAACTAGCCATTTTACCCAAATAATCCACAACAAGCACAGTTGAATTAATTACTTCACACTTATTTAGCCAATAAAATTGTTCAAATTTTCTGTCTAAAACATTTTCTTATACAAAAATATAACAATGTCAACATTTTTTTCTTGGAAATTTGGAGTTGCAATATCAAAAATATTTTCGAAAATGTACTCTTTAACGAATAAAATGTAATAAATTATAATGAATTGAATCTGACAGTGAAGTCAAACTCATGCTTTTTAGCTTCACCCTTATACTACAGTCAATGAATTGCAATCCTTCCTATTATTTATTCATATGGACTTCAACATAAATTTTAAGAAAGATTACGTCCGTCATTTGCAAAATTCATAATGAACAAATCAGTCTGCAAATTTGAATTCTAGACGCAGACGATCCAGAAAGCGACTTCGGTGTCTACGCCGATTCGTACAAAAGCAGTCTGTGGATATATATCGGTGACAGCGAGGAGATGACAGCTTGGCAAAGACCCGACAGAGAAGGTAACCACTTTTACCACTAAGACCACTTTTCTCCCCGACTTTTCATCCGGTAACAATCGCAAACTGACAAAAGGAAACACGTAACTCGAGTTGGGGAAGGCCAATCGAAATATCTTCGAAGAAGAATTCGCGTTAGTCATCGCTTCTGAAATATACGCTGCGACCGTGAAATGAAAAACTCTCACTGTCGTTTTCAGCCGACCCCACTTTGTACTAATTGCGACTGTCAAAGACGATCGCGGTAATGCGGGATCAAAGAAAATTGTGATATACGCGCCGATTTAAAATCGGCGTTACGTTTCCCGTTGGAAAACTTGTGTGCCGTTAAAGTTTCCCGAATCGCATAAATCATACGTAATAGACATGTGCGAAAAGTACAATTTCTTGGCCGCTAGATAATATCTGTGATAAATATGTAAAATGCAGCTTGAATTTTGAATATAATCTAATTTTTTCATTATAAATCATATTTTTTTATAAATTTCAAACTATAGTAAAACTCTGCTCAAAAACGTAGATTGATGATTTAAAAAAAAAATCGCTGAAAATTATTTTTATTTAAAAAATCACACATTTGGCACATATTTTTGGATTTATATAAGCTTTTTCGATTATATAAATAGATTTGAATAATTTATATCATCACATTAAAGGAAATTTTCAGAAAACCATTCGAATGAATTTAAATGAAATAAAAAAAACACAAATTTACAAATGTGAGCTAATTACAAGGGACTGATAATAAATTATACATTTGAACAATGATTTTTAATTAAATATCAGGAAAACATGAATTTCCACGCTAAAACTTATTTTTACTGTATTTGAAACGAAAACATCATTTGAACGAGTAGATCACATCTGGTGATCATTAACAAGTATATTTTCATTCATATTTCGTTAATATAATAAAACCGCGCGGCACGTTAAGTATTCTGGTGTTCCTCGGGCTGTTGTGAGCACTTTCGCATCATCCATCGGTCGGTCATCCCCGAAAATAGCGGCGGTGTGAAGTGACCCATTTTAACCGTCTCAGTCCATGTGACGTAAGACAATCATCACATGTGGTAACGCAGACGACGGCCACCTCAAGGGCGACTCGGAAAATAACCGAAACGTCAACCGCGGCTTTTCCGAGACGTGACTTTTCCGCGATAGTGATCTGTGACATGAGGAAATTCTGCCAGTTATGCGATATTTTCTCGATCAGTATTTCAATATTATACTTTCAGTTTCAACGATTTTTTTTTGCTTTTCAGATGAGAGGAATCAGGAAAGTGATGATAAAGATCCTCGTAGGGATTCTACTGAGTCTGAGCATGAATTTCGCAAAAAATATCAAGCCATTACCCACAGGATGGTGCATCGGAAGTCATGCATTGAAATGTACAAGAGGCAGTCTTCTAACACGTTCGGTCAGTCAATGATGTTGCTATGTTTAGTTTCAGGTCTGGATGCGTACTGTTTCGAGTGAATGCATCACGCTTTGATCCGAGATTGATTTATGTGCTTTTAGATTGTTCAATTTATTTGTTTTGTTTCAGTCGGAAGTGAATGGGTTGCGTTTTTCGAATTTTTTGTTTAAACTTTTAATTTATATAAATTAAAAATTTTATAATATGTATTTTTAATTTGGGAGATATCTATTGTTACAAAGATATTAGTTTGAATTTATAAAGTCTGTTCAAAACATTTTTTGAAAATTTAAGAACATAGGTTCTATGAAATTTCGATCGAAATCGAATTTGTTGGCCAATAAATAATTTTGGCTATAAAATTCAAACATAAATAACCCAACATTTCCGGCTGTACGCACAGACGAAAAATCCGAAAACCGTATAAATAGCCCCGCCGCGTTTCACGTGTACACCTTATTTATATACACACAATTATTTATATTCCAACATTCATATACGAATCGTGAGTGTGCGACAAAAGCTATCTAGTCTGGCTGACCACATTCACCGAAGCTTTTATTTATCTTTTCGCCAAAAGCTCTCGCGGCCAGTGTTGCGACCGGCGCCGCGCGGCGACGACGTCGCCTTCGCTTTAAAATCGCATTTTAATACAGAAAAACACGATTTATTCAAAAACCGATGATAACGAATCATTGAACATGGTTACGACAGTCCAGGACCCGAAGCACACCTCGCTGAAGCGCAGCCTTGAGGAGATATTCAAGCTGATGCTGATGGTGTGGTGCAGGGAAAACCAGGCCGTCAAGATCATTTCGACCGAACCGAGCGGTACGAATTCAAAATGTCGAAATGTTAAATGTAATAATGGACGGTGGTGTGGTCGTTGTATGGCCGATCGATAGGCGGGTGTTAACCCGCTGTGCGCCGCAATCCGATATCGGGTTCAAGTTTGCGGATGTTCCGAATTCCGCGAGTGCTTGGTGAATTTTTTTTCTTGGACGAAAGTGAAATTCGCTCTGTTGGATCGTCTCCAATGGTTTCTGTGTTGTGCGGTCGTTATGCATTATCGTTGGACGACGTTTGACGTTCGACGTCCGTTGTTCGTAGGTGGTCTTGTTAATGTTTTTTTTTTAACAATTGTTAGAATTCTTCAATATAATTAATAGATCTTTAAGTTTTTCTTTGCTGTAAAAAAAAACATTTTACTACAAATTTTGGATGAATTTATCTAACCGTTCTTTATATATTTAAAAAAAATCATAAAAAGTCATTTTCTATCAAACATTCAATGAAAAAAAAAATTGGCTATTTTTTATATTCAAAATATGATATTATATCAAAATTTTCATATTAAATTGTTACAAGTATTCACCATTATTTTACATCATATGAAAATCATATTTTTAACAAAACATTTCTATGTAATATCACTTTTTTTTCAACTCATTTCATCGCTTAGATCATCGACACGATTTTGTAAAAAAAAATATTTTCTTCAGCTGAATTTTCGTATTTATCGATCTTCGTCCGTCGCATTTTTCCGCCGACATAATTTCGCACCTAGAGAAAGATATATTACGCGCTTTTACGTCATCCAAAACGAAAGAAGTCGTCGGAAAAAAATAATGAATGTAGACATATCGTAACTCGCTGCCGTTGCTGAAACGCGTATTTTTTCAGCGCACATGCCAACGAAAACAGCGCATTCACAATTATATACGTATCGAAAAAAAGAGTCGATTTTTTCCTCTAAAAGATTGAATTTCTTTCCGATGTCAACTTATAATTCGAGGCAAAGGCCGACCTTCCCGACGGCCTCGAGGAGCAGTCATAATAAATGGGATTGTTGTTCTTTTTTTCGCACTGATTTATGTTTCGTGGTGTTTTCAGAAAGCGACAAAACTGTGATAGTTCGAAGAGAGAGTGGAGAGTTTGGATTTAGGATACATGGCAGCAAACCGGTTGTTGTTTCGGCGATCGAGCCTGATACTCCTGCGGAAACTTCAGGATTAGAAGTTGGCGATATTGTCATAGCTGTTAATGGTATAATTTTTTTAATTTAAAAAAAAATTATTTATGGAAAAATCGTAAAAAAATGTTGATGGAAGCAAATGAAAACTTTGTACAATTTTTAGTGTGTTCCATAATAATAATTAATTATTGATAATAATAATAATAATTATTATTATTAATATTATTGTATAAATTATACATCATTTCTGCTTTAGAAATAAAATTATATATGGCTTAATTGAATTTGTGCTGATCACAATAAAATAGTCTTATGAAAATTTTTTAGTTGATCACTGGTAACTGAGACGATCTAATAATCATTAATGATATCATAGCCAGATGAAAATTGTGTTGAATAATTAATTTATAAATTCTTTTCTACAACACATTCAGATACATATATTATAGAATCTAGATTTGAATATGTCATTAAAATATTGACGATTTTGTTAATACATGCAAATTAAACTGAAATGTAATAAAAATATTATATATTTTTATAAATTAAAAATTTTATTGAATAAATTAGTTTTTTGGTTAATTTTTTTACTAATTATGTTATAAAAATATTTTTTAAAAAATGTATTTTTTTGGAATTTTCATCAATTAAAAAAATATTATTTAAATATCAAAAATCATAATATTTCACTATAAATGTTTTAGTAATTCCAAGCTATAAAATTTTCAGGAATAAATGTGCTCGACAAGTCACATTCAGAGGTTGTGAAAATAGCACACGCTGGCTCTGACACATTAGAGTTGGAAGTGAGTATTTTTTCACACATTTTCCACGTAGTAACAAGCATATATGTTTCGAATTAATATATTTATATATCGATCAAATTTCAGGTGGCACGAACTTGTGATGTGGTAGCTTCTTTGACAGGAGCCGGAACCACGGCTGCTTTGTATTCTGGATACCTTTGGAAACAAGCAGGTCATGCGAGCGGTCAAACTAACCAAAAATGGACTAGAAGATGGTTCTGTCTCAAGAGAGACAATTGCCTATATTATTATAAGACTGACTCGGTAAATGAAACAATATAACGCTTCCATATGTTGAATTTTAATCACTAACGCTATGTTCATTGAAGGATCTTCAACCCGTCGGAGCATTGATGCTCATTAAGTATGAAGTGACGAGGACTACCATGCCTGAACAGTCTAACAGACCGTTCAGTTTCAGAATACATAAAGAAGGTGCAGCCGGTCTTCATTTAGCCGCAGAGTCTGAAGAAGCAACAACTAGGTGGATAGCAGTTATTAGTCATGCAGTCGAAAAATGTTCGCAGGTATTTTTAAATATTTATTTGAATTTTATGACTAAGCCATTTAATATATATATTTATAATTATGTGACACTTTTGAATTACAGCGCGACGGATGGTTGGATGCTACAATTAGAAACATGAAAATTTCTCCTAGTCAAGTGCAAAGACCCGACTGCTTCGGATATCTAATGAAATTAGGTAATAAGTGGAAATCGTGGACGAAGAGGTATTGTGTTCTGAAAGATGCTTGCCTCTACTTTTATCAAGATGGAAATAGTAAAAATGCTTTCGGTATGTTTTATGTTACTTTAATAATATTGTTACATTAAGCATTTTTATTAACGTACATTTTGAAATTTTTAGGAATGGCATGTTTACATGGATATAGAGTGCAACAATCAAATACCGGAGGGAAAAAATATGCCTTTGAAATTATGCCACCCGAACCAAAACAAAGACACTTTTATTTCCATACTGAATCAGAAATGGATAAAAAGAGGTACAAATCGTATAAAAATAAAGAAAATAGTTATTATTTTTGATGTACAATAATCTGTATTATTTTTCAGATGGGTAGCAGCACTTGAATATTCCATAGACCGGTGGATGAAGGCAGGGTGACGAATAGCTCCGGCACCATCAAGCATCGCAATGGTGGAAACGGACCAATATTCGCAGCAAAATCAGCGATGGATATAGGCACGTTTTAAAATAAAACTAAATTTAATTTATAAGACATTACACGTTTGGATCTACAATATACAAAATGCCAAATTTTTTTATAAAAAGACGATATTTACTATTTAGACTTTTTCTCGGTACACACAAACATTTTTTGACCACGTATGTTTATCCATGAAAATGACACACATACTTATGAAATATATTAATATATGATGACATATATATGTATTTAAAATATATGAATATTTAATATGTTATTTTAATTTTAAGCAACGATATCGATCGATATTATAATAGAAGTTATCAATGTATATTATATAGGAATTCAATACTACATAAAATAGCATGTCCAAAAGTAATAGTATCAAAAAGCCAATTTTTTTTGATATGTTGATTTTTGGACGATCCATTTATCATTTGGATATTTATTTATCGTTGTATCAATATATAAATGCTTGTTGCAAAAAATGGTAGAGTATTATAAAGATTGCTGGACATTTCCAGTCGATGTTGTATTTAATTTAAAAGAATTATTAGATGTTGTATTGAATTTTAAAATAAATATTAAAAACTGAAACTAACGGTCACATTAGATAATATTTAAATGAATATTATATTTAATGGTCAACTTTAGTCGTTCTTAAAGTTGATTGAAGAGATCTTATGTCCATTGAAAAGCTTTCATTTCGAAAGTTTTGCATTTCCAAAATATACATTAATTTATATTATATTATAAACATAAAATTGCATTGATAACTATGTATTGATAAATTGTTTTTAAACGAATGATTTTTAAATTTGTTGCAAATGATAAAAAGATTTATGCATAAAAGAACACCAGTTAAATTAGATGAAATATATTATATTTAAATCGGGCCATTCGAGGTGACTTAAAATTCTTACATCATTACAATGTAACAAAAGTTTAACGTTACATGTTTAAAAAATGAAATAAAGCTCAAATGGATTTAAAAAAGACTTTAACCCAGTTTTAGATACTATAAAAAACAAACGAAATTAAAATGATATTTAATAAAATAAACTTGAAAAAGGTACATAAGATGCACAAGATAAAATAATTAAATTAAAAAATAAATAAATAAAAATTTGATGCAAAGTGACTTTTGCAATATCCTAGGAAAAAGTCTGTGTTTTTTATATTAAAAAGTGATAAATGTAGTTTATTATGCTGTTCATTTTACGTCAAAAGTCAATGTAATTGAAAAATCATATGAATGTGTTTTTTGTGTAAAATGTATGAATAAAAATATGAATAAATCAACCGAATGATTCTATGGAAATTTTGTATTATTTTTTTAACTCTCAATCATTTTTTTTTTTTTGAATTCGTATTATGAAATTATTTTTAAATTAATTAGTCAATTTATATAAAAAAGAGAGACATCTATAATTTTAAATTAAAAGCTATAAATAGTTTTATATAGACATCTGTATTCTTACTATTAAATTATGAAAAGCTATAAAATTACGAAATTTAAAACCTTTTCTATTTTCAATCTGAAAATATAATTATTAAATTTTTATAAAAAAATTTCAAAGAAAATATTGAAAAATCTAACAAATATGCTTAAAAATATTTAAATTTTGTTATGAAAAGTTATTACCATACAAATTTTAAAAACAACAATCATTTTATCAAAATGAATATTACGCATTCAACAAAACGTTTAATTTTAATAACAAAGTAACGATTATCTATTGCGAAGCCTACTTTTAATCTATTCATTAGCAATAAGCCGCCGTGAATAATCAGAGCACTTTTCCATTTTCCACTCAAGAATCATCCATTATGTGGAATTAGGTGAACGTGGAACGCAATTAGACCGAATTTGTTTATTTTTCATCGACACGTATGGCCCTCCATTATATGAATAAACAACGAACGATATTAACGCATTAAGTGTTTTCAGCAAACACTTGATCGTTCGCCATATTTTTACATTTCGAATGTCGACTCTTTTGATCTCAATTTCGAAAATATCGATGATCTTTTAAAAATATCGATTATTTTTAAACAAATATAATAAGAGTAATGATTAAATAATATAAAAAATGAAATGTATATTTGAAAAGTTAAAAGTAGATCAGTTTTTGATATTTTTCTATAGATGTCTTTTTATTTTGATTATTTTATAATGAAAATATTGAAATATCATTTTTGTGAAAATTATATCAAAATATTAACATTTTAAAGTTTTCAATATCAACTTTTCTTTTAAAAAAATTCATCTATCATATAATAAAAAGATATTATAAAATACAATATATACAATACTTTAACTTTTAAAAATAAAATTTTCATAAATGTGCTGCTATATAAAATATATGTGTAATACATTTTTCATTAAAAAATCTTTATATATGCTTAGGTATACGGTTTTATAATTGTGCGGGTTCTTTAAAAAATATATACATAAATCAACGGCTTGATAATAAAAATAACAATCATAATCAAAAGCCTAAGAAAATATTAAATATATTAAAAAATACGAAAAAAAAACCACCATCTCTGAAACCCAAAACACCAAAATCTTCACCGACCCTCTCCAACTTTCTCCCGCATTCTCCGCGTTTTCCGCCGATTTTCCCCAGATTTTCACCCAAACTCCAATCAATTATCGACCCGTCGGATCCTTGAGGCTTTCGCGCCTCATTGTTGACGCAATAAATGGTGTTATCGTGTTGCGGCATGTGGTAATTAAGTGGCCCGGGAGCGTGTGCGTCGCCATATGGCGCGCAAATCGCGTCTATTTGCGCAAAGCTCGACAATCACTCCCGATTATGATTATTATTGGCTGGCTCGGTAAATGTGGCGATTCGTATCCTACCTACAATCAGTGCTGAGTCAATCGAAATCGGTCAGGCTTTGTCATTTTTTTTTTTGTATTGTGTTTTATTTTTGATTCCATGGACGTTTGTTACCAAAAAATTCATAGAATAAATTTTGATCCTTGAAAGTCGCACCCATATCGTTTTAGATTTTCACATGTAAAAATCGATTCGCAATATTGATACGTTTCGTCATTCAAACGTCAATTTATGAGGAAAATCTGTAAATGAAATGCTAAGATCGATTAGTCGAAAAAAGATATCCAAGAGTTAAATTTTAGGGAGTGAAAACTTTGGGGAAATAACTTTCAAATGTGAACTTTCGTTCTATGCATTTTCTATTAACAAAAATTCGTGACGATGGTTTTTTTAAAATATTTTAAGCATTTCTAATCGATTTCTATATGTGGTAATTCTTATAGCAAACCGTAAGTTGCAAAATTTCAATTACATATTTTAAAATAAACAAACTTTTTATCACTTTAAGTGAATTTCAAAAAGAAAACTCAAATTTTATTTAATAAAATTCTGAATATCATATTTTAATTCATCGACGTTATCTAATTGACGTAGTTTTTTATACGGTAATTTATTTGACATAAAAACGATTATTACATTTTAATTTATCGAAAATGTAATAAAATACTTTCACTCAATAAATACGAAAACTAAATATCAAATTTTGTAAACGTTACATGATTTTTTTTTATATTTCCGAATAAAATATATAATTATAAATAATAATTGCACAATCTAAGATAATTATTTAAATTTGAAACAAAACGTTATCGCGTCAATCTCACTAAGCATATCGATTTATAAAGACCATATACATTCAACATTTTAAACAAAAGCAATCTAAAACATGCAAATATATCAAAATTAGTTTCAACGTTCGCATAATAAATCGATTAAAAATTAATTTAATACATCCATCGCTTAACACAGATAAATTATAATTCGGTATCGACAGCAAAATTGGCTCATGCAATTTTTTTTCCGCAAACACATTTTCCCAATAAATCAAACCGTTCGAAATACAATACGCGTTCAATTAACGAGGCTAAGTAAATTTATGTGCGAATTACGCATAATTAAACCGCCGTTTGTGCATGTGTATTGAAAAAACATATATTTTCATATAAAGTAGAGTGTTTTAATTGCGTTCGACGTGTCGTTTGCAAAAAACCAGTCGCGTAAGAATTTAGCATTTTAAGTATTATATGAGAACGGTTAAATTTTTGCATTTTGTTTTTTTGGCCAATTTCAGAGCTTAAGCTCGAGATAACTACGACGAATTTAAATCGGCTTTTAATGCAAATTCGAAATTGCGCGAGTGCAAAAAAATTTGATAGTGTCCATTGCAGATTTTTCTCTATAGTAGTTTGAAAAAGGTGGTCTTTTTTGAAATTGGTCCGCCGGTCGGTTTATTGAATTTATTATCGGCTCGAAGATTTTTCTGCATATTTATTTTAATTAGTAGATTTTGTTTATGATGATTGTTGCAGAAACGATTATAGAAGCATTTCTTATGACTTGATTTATTTTTTAGATTGTTTTTTGATGAAAAATTTATTACCGGTATGAGATATTCTAAAAATAATCAACGTAAAGAAATTTCGTTGAGAATTTGATAAAAATTTCTTAAAAATATTTCTATTGAAAAATACACTATTTATTCAATATTGAGAATAATTCTTACCATATTCAACCTTTTATAAATCGAATTCAATCTTTTTCAAATCAAATTCAGTTTTTTACAAAATTGAAGTGTAAAAACTGTGCATTTTTCGCTTAAAAAAATTTTCAAATTAATTAATTCTTTTGCAACAATAAAAGTTTCGCATTCGAAAAAATAATACTTTTTCTAATTGCAAACCAATCCGTGATACTAAAACTATAAAATTTTTACAATTTTTCACAAATTTTAATGTTGGCAGTATCTGACGGGAAATTCTACATTTCGCGTTTTATCAAAAGTAAGAGCATATACGCACATGTGAGTTTTCCATTCTCCATTTGCCGATATCTAGTAATTATTCGTATAATACAATTCGATAACGTGCATGATTGATTGTGGTAACGCGTTATGATTTATTTTTTCAGAAAGATACCAAAAATAGAGGGAAAATTCTCAGAAAATATCACAATCGATATAAATAAACGATAGGTATTACGCGATAAACCTCCACAATTGTATTATGTCTAATGTTATAATATGTGGTTGGGCGAATTTATTTTCCTATGCTATACTATACTAATAAGGATTTGGTGTAGTTATTTTTATAATAAAAATGGATTATACGCTGAGATTTATTTGAATACTCCGTTTATCAAATATTGGAAATGGATTTTGTTTTGTTAATATTATATTACATTTTCCCAATATTATCTGATTGGCTTTTTTTATTTGTTATATTTATATATTAATATGTTTTCTGTTATATTAAGAGTTT
>JAOXNN020000091.1:330371-345092 GCA_028571205.2 Hydropsyche betteni | reverse complement strand
ACACACACACACACACACACACACACACACACACACACACACACACACACACACACACAGAAATCCGCTATTATATAGGTGTACCAATATGTTACGCAAGATTTAAATTTGCCGTCATTTGTACAGTAAATTGTAGCAACACTCAAAAAAAAACAATTGGACAGCTGAGAGTTAAGGGGTTAGTAAAAATGGAATGCTGCATGATACAACAACTTGTTTTCATTATTGAAAAAATTCTCAATTTTTTTTTCTTTTGCTCGAAAAATCAGCATCCACTTGTTGATATTCAATAATCCATTCAACGAACTATCTTCGCTGTGCATGGCTTCGGTTGTTGTGTTAATTGAATTTTGTAAGTATGGAGACACATCTTTTGTAAGTATACGCTGTAGAGAGCTTTTTGAAATTTTAAATTCTTGTCCACGACGCCGAATTGATGTTCGAAGATTTTCACCAACACTCTCATGCACTGTTTCGATAACATTTGAACGGACTTTTTTTGGGCGACCATTGTGTTTCGCGTCTCCAACTAATCCAGTCTTCCCGAATTTTTCAATTAATCTCTTCACAGATGAAGTTAAAACATAATTCCGACCATATTTCATACGAAATTTTCGAACGGCGGCCGCCAAACTTTCATTATTTTTGAGATTTTTTTCAATAATGAAAACACGTTGTAGCATTCCATTTTAACTAACCCTAAACTCTCAACTGTCCAATTGTTTTTTTTTTTCAGTGTTGCTAGCAAGTTACTGTACAAATGGCGGCAAATTTAAATCTTGCGTAACATATTGGTACACCTATATATATAGGGGATTTACGATATATATATACGTGCACATTGAATAATACGCTATTTTAACCTTTCCCTTACGGTGCTAAAATGAAACGCGCGTTCCGGTGCTGTGTATTCACTACAAATTCAAAAATTAGCGATTTAAAATCGAAAAAATAAAAATATTCATAAATAATCCCCTTAATTAATTATAATTGAAGTAAAAAATTCTAATAATTGTGTTTTATTTTCTGAAATCATTAAAAAACCATCTGGCAACGCTCACGAAATGGACATAAATCCGACCCATTTAGAAGCCCGAGGGCCACTACACTGCGCAGTAGACGGGAATGCCCCCCACTCACGACTGAGAACATTGAGCTACTCGCACTTCTACAGTGAAGTATGGAAGAGTGAGATGCGAATATGTACGTACATTGAACACAACGCTGTTATTTCAGCGAATTTTTTCACAAAATAGCTTAGATTAATTAATTAGATTAATATTATTTTTTAAATATAAATATATTATGGAGGAATACCTAAAATGTTAACCTCGTATTTAGTATATTAATAGAGATATTGATGGTTATTAGAGCAATGTGTAGGAAGGAAAGGTTAAAAACGTTCGGTGACCGGTTGACCGTCGTCCGGTTGACGTTTGTCCACTTTGCGCGTGTCCGGTTGGCATTCGTCCGGTCGGCATTTGTCCGCTTGACCGTCGGCGAGCCGTCTTGTGCCGCTCGTACCGCGCGAAACCACCACAAGCGCAAGCCGCGCGTGGGTGTAGGTGGGCCGTGCGCGGGCGACAGTAGCGCTACCGGCGCCGGCCGCCGGAACTACCTGATCCCGGCTCGGCCAGTCGCCGCGCGCGCACCGACGCACGCGCACACGCGCACACGCGCCCCCGTCGCGAGCCACGGCGAGGCGCCGCCCCCCGGCCGACCGAAGCCCCCGCCACGGGGCTGTGCCCCGCACCAGGAGCGAGACGCGCCTTCCGCGGAGGCGCGCGCAGCCTCCGACCACGTACGTACGCCCGTGTTCGTGTGCGCGTCGGCCTCTTTCGCGGGTGTGTGCGTGTTCGGCGTGCGTGGTTTTTTGTGTGTGAGTGTGCGTGTGTGTGTGTGTGTGGATACGGAAGTGTTGCCTGTGGCGGATTTTTCGGTTTTGGCCCTTCGATGGGTTTGTTTCGGGGATGTGGGAAAGTTTGTCGGGGAGCTCCGACGCGATTCGGGCTTCTTGGGCGAAGTCGATCGATGGTACATGGCGGAGTGGACGGGTAAAAGTCTGGAGGGGATATGTTGAATGGCTAAAAGTTTGTAAAAGCTTGTGTACGTTTCGATTTTATGGCCGAAACGATTCGAGCTTCCTCTGAAAGGCATAAGCGAAAACATTACCGGAATGGTTTAGTATCAGGAATGGAAATGTTTACAAGCTCTTTCCAGACTTTTGCTCGCCTCGCTAAGGAAAATTTTCAAATTTTCCAAGTATATGTAGGATTTGTTGATCTTTAAACTTTCCCGGTAACATTTAAACACAGTAAAAGGTTAAAACTTTTGTAAACTTACAAAATTTATGATATTCATACTTAACTTAATAATTTGTATTTGATAATTTGATAAATTACCTTTTACCTTTATAAATTCAAGATTTTCTTTCATTACAAACAGAAAATTTAAGTAAAAACTTTTCATTATAATTTGCAACGCGTATAATATTCAATATTATCAATTGCTTTTAGATAAATCTCTTTACTCGTTAATTCATCACGATATAAACGTCCTGAATTCATATTCAATACATCAATGAAATATATTGATTATTAATTCGTTCGATTAAAATACAAACATAAACTTTCTCGCTAGAATCTAGTAATATTCAAACTGCATTCACAACGAACAATAATAATTTTCCACTAAGATTATGCAATTGTTGCGCAAATCCGTAATAGAATTTTCATTACTAATATGAGAATCTTATTAGTGTAAATATTATAATACGTTAAAAATATCTAAACATTGTAAAACAATAAATCGTTTTGATTGAATTTACCCGATATAGTTTTGATTTTGTATCAAATTATAAAAATACATGAATGGATTAAAACATTTTTCCAATTTATTTGGAATACAAATATCATTCGGTTCAAAAAAATCAAAAAATTAATTTTTATGGCTAACATTTTCATGTTTTCCAGCGGGATACGCAAAGAAGATTCTCCATTATACCTCTCGAACATTTCCAATGATAATTTAATGGGTTGCGTGTCTATAATCAATATCGTTCCAAATTAAAAATCGTAATGAATTTTCACCACACACACGATCAGAACGAAAGACCGGCAAAAAAACACCATACCCCATACGCGGGATGGGAATTTTCGTAAAAAAAGTCGTGCGAAAAGGTTGTAATGGGATCTAGATGGGGCGGGAAAAAAAATGCCGAAATTATATGGTGTTTTGATTGAATTTTCCATCGCGGGATTCGTTAATTGTGATTTATTCATTCGACTCGCGGATGGTTATAGAAAAAAATCGTGTCATTATACTGAGGTTATTGATGGTGGTGTTATTAATATTCATTTCTTTAATAATTATGTAAATTCGCGAAAATAAACGGAATGATAAAATCACATGTAAATCGAAAATATATTTTAATGAAGCGGTCCGGATCGTGGAAGCGTTTGAATGTTTTAAAATAAATTTCACAAGAAAATCTGCGGGACATAAAATGGCTTAACATTTATATTTTTAATTTTTGAAAGGATAATAATAGCCGATTTGTGATAATGCTATTATTTCGGACCTTATTTGTCCAAATTTCACATAAACAATCTTTCAAAACACTACTTACATATAAAACAATAAAATTTCCGACCCATTAAACCTTCCAGGACGAAAATCAAATTAAAAATCCAATTATACATTGCATTTTTTATTCCGGTCTCTAAAAACCAGTACGAATGACTCACTCGTTTTCAACAACGACCCATAATCCAATAATTAAAAGCCGAAATATACGCAATGATATAAAAAACGCAAACACCATTTTTTTCATAAGCGCCAAAGCTCGGGCGTGTGACGTCTGGCAGTGCAGCGTTATTTTGACACCTGTCGCCTCGGGCCTAGAAGGCGTCTGTCAAAACTCTCGTTTATGCATTCGTTTATTTGTTTATCGATGCATTTGCGTGCTTTACGTGTGATGGTGGATGCGTTGGAGATGTGCGAATGTTAAAAAATGCGAAAAAACGGGAGGTCGTTCGGGAAAACGGGGCGTTTTTGGATGGGTTGAGTTTGGTAGTTGAATCGGTTCGAAGGCGTTTGTCAAAACTCTCGTTTTTGCATTTGTTTATTTGTTTATAGATGAATTTGTGTGGTTTACGTGTGTAGATACGGTGGAGATGTGCGAATGTTAAAAAATGCGAAAAAACGGGAGGTTGTTTGGGAAAATGGTGCGTTGTTTGGATGGGTTGAGTTTGGTAGTTGAATCGATTTGAATTCGGTTTTGTTGAAAAGTTGGATCGTTTTGATGTTGTTAGAAATTTGAGTTTTTGATTAAAATCGTTATTTTCATATTTTAGTATTTTTAATATCGGTTTTAGTTTCTAACTGATGTCATCAAAAGTTCGGAAATATTTTCTCTTTGAGATTTTTACATTACATAGTATTCTTAAATTTCTAAATACTGAAATCTTATTTTGCACAATCCGCGACTATATCTATTTACTATCCGCGTTACATATCGCTTAACTTCAGCAATCGTTACTATTGAAACATTGATTAATCCACAACACAATCACCATACATATTCGTCTAATCGCTTTTTGCAATAGATAAATAAGTTTGAATACCAAAATTACTTTAGACCAATAATAAACAAACGAATCCATCTATCATACAGTTGACTTACACTACCACTAAATTCTTCAACCATTCCAATTCAAACTTCGTCCAAAACAAAATCCATTTTTAAAATCATTCAGCACGAATACACCGAATCCCCATAACATAGCATATCAGACAAAACCGACCCACACTTCCACATACTTTCTCCGCCATCCCATTCACCTTATCCATTCGAAACCAAAACATAATCCAAAATCATCAACAATCAATCCGAAATATCATTCAGCACGAATATATCCAAGTGGCTTCCACATGGGAGCCGAATCGGGCTACCATTACATGGGACATTAGGCCGCCTACGATCGGTTCGCGAACAAAAGCGGTGCACCGCCACACCCTCGCACGCCCACTTCAAAAAATTTCAAAATGCGCCCGAACCGATTCCGATTCGAATTTCGAGCAGGTCGAAAAAAGGCGGGAAAACGGACGTAGCTCGCGAGAGGCGCGTGGGTCGGGATTTGGACCGGCGTATTGTTGCGGTCCGATTGTGTGTTTATGTAGGTTTTTGATTATGGTTTTAGATGAGGGTGTGGTTGTTGGGATGTGAGAGTGTGCTGTTTTTTGTTTAATTGACATTTTTTTTAATGTAATGCTAAAATTCTTTTGAATCTCGCTGATATCATGTACAATGATGAAGTTTTTTTTTGTATGTGGAAACGTCAAGTTTTACGTGGCATTCCGTTATGAGTCGTAATTTTTACCGAAATGAAAAAATCTGCCTTAATTGCACAACGTATTATTTATGTCTTTACATTTTAACGACTACGCTTTAAAATAAATATAATGAATCATATTTTTTCCTAATACCACCCGTCGCGTCAATCGATGGATTATTACCATGTTACAAATTTAATTCGACGAAAATTACGCTTACAATAAAAAGATTATACACGGGAGTAATTTTATATATACTTTCTGATGTGAAATAATATAATCCTTGATTGCACACACGATATCGATACTAATTAAATAAAAATTAACTCACAACGATCAATTATTTGATGAGTAAAAGATGCTTTGAATATACGTATTGAGTCTACAAATAGAAAAAGATCGAAAGGACATAGCCCAATATTGAATAGCATAAAAAATCATCAATGAATTTTCGAATTTCGCCAATTTCAACTCATTTAACACACAAAAATGATCGAAAGCGAAAAGTACACGATTCGTAGAATTCCAATATTTACACTTCGACACTGAATTGCGCAAAAAGCGACTTGCGTCAATACGAAATGGCGCTCGGCCGAACGCAAAGTCACGAACACACTATCTGTTGCCTTAACTTCGTTAACGACCAATTAACGTCCTCGAGGAAGACACGTGGAATGTTAGACTTTGAGTTTTTTCCGAAGTCCGACTTTGCATAATGCGCACCATTATTATATTGTTGGCTTCGACGTTTTCGGGTTGAATCACCGGCACGACGCCGGAACCCGTTCTAGAGGCTCCTCTCGTACGTTTTAATATATAATTTATTATGATATTATAGTAAAAATGGAGGTTCTGTTCAATTTGTGCCGATATCTTTCTGGACTCCGCGAGCGGCAGAGGTTGATGGCTTTTCGCGATTGCGGTCGCAAAACTCGACGTCCATCAACTACTTACATGTTACAGGTTTTGCAAATTCATTTTCTACACTGAATTTTCTATTAATAATATATATCGTATTTTAAAATCTTTTGAATTAAAAAAAAAACATCGAGTATCAATGGGTTTGGTTTTTTTTTCTAAAAATCGTTTGAAAAAATATGAAATTTTAGATTTATCGATGTCACAGTTCAAGTTTTGACTTTTGTTTGGTTTGTTCATCCATACTAGTTTTGGTATACCCGAACTATCGATTTTAGTTTGAATGTCAACTGTCAAATTTTATTTGTATATAATTTCGACTCAACTAAAAAGAGATGTCATAAGTATCATTCTTAGGTTAGGTTGGGTTAGAGTTTTAGCTTGAGTTGTGAAAACGTGTTCAAAACAAACTCTCGAAGTTCAAACTGACATGATGTGTAGACACTATGCATATTTCTCGATCATTAGTTGACATACCAATTTCCATCTTATTGATATTTAGCATAAGAGCGTTATCTGAATGCAAACAACTTAAATTGTCGTACCACACTAACAATTGGACTAGAGCTGCTTTGAAGGTGTATAAACAGACTAGTTTATTCGTGCACAAACGAAATGGACACTCAAACTGTAACATCAACAAATAAAACTGTTCAAATTTATCATATTATATAACAAAGGTTTTCTATAAACAATAAGATTATCTTTGACATTAAATTTTCGAGAAAATCTTCACATTTCGTACATATTTTACAATTTATTTTATTTTACATATAATGGCTAAGAATTCGCAAAAACCTCAAAAATTTCCACGTGTCCGTTATGCGAGCGGTGAATTTTCGCGTTTTGAATGAGAGATAGAATGGCGTCACGCCGATGCTACATTAATTTTGTTGAAACGCTCGTTCGACAGCTTTGTACTCAGATCGTATACTAATTTATTTTCTTTAGTTCGACCGAACCGATGAAAAAAATCGGTACGTATGTATATTATAATATATGTATGTGGAGAGAGGCTACGTTGAAAATCTCGATTGAAGAATTCAATGCTAAATTTAGTCGGAATGCTTTTGTCATCAATCAACATTCCACACTTTGGTTAGGTGATACGTTCGAAGCATTTCCTTAAAATTATTCGAATCGTGTATTATTGCTTCATATCATTAGGTAAAATTTAATATGTACAATATTTTGTTGGGCGATGTTCATTTTATCATTGTTACAATTTAAATCGTATGTTTGTTCGATGCTATAAAGGCTTCGAGAAAATAACCCGAGGCTTTTTATTGACAGCTATAAAGAAGTTTTACAGTAGATCATAATAATGCATTCAATTATTTCAATTTTAATCGTCGCTATCTGTATAGCGTTCAAACGTTACAATGTATGCGTCTTATTTAACTACTGAATTGCAGTAATTTTACAACACGAGTGATTGACACTTTCTTTCATAAAAATATCGCACATCTCGAAAAGCATACTTTCCACTCGGACGTATTGAAATGTTTTATCTTCAGTTGATACTTTCGGTTTACCGCATAGTTTATCTCGACTTGCTATATTGTTTTCTCTTTCACACTCGTGTAAATTAACACTTCTGTTCCGTTCCTTCCGACCGATGGAACAAGAGACGGTAAATTGAATCCAAATTGCTTCTTTCAATGGCTGAGGCTGCCATTGGCTAAAGAAAACCATTAAAATTAAGAAAATTGTGAACAATTTTGAAAATTCACGACAATACACCCTCAATATGAAAATTAAAAATCTTCAACATTTTATTGCCGTTCATAATGTGCAAACATACAGTCTTGTCATAAAATTATGCGCATTCGCATTAATTATTAATTTAATTACATTTTATTAGTAAACATTAAAATAATCGATTTCGCGTGAAATCTGTTAAATATCTCTAATACGTGGGAACTATGACTTTTATTTCGCATTTAAAAATCAATTATGCATCGCCAAAACCTATCGTCAAAACGGGGTCAATCTCTCGGAAAAATCGACAAATCTTTGCACAATCGAACAACCATAAATCTGTATCAGATCTAGCGATAATTTTGTTAAGTTGTGAAATAGTTTTCACATAAACTGACTTATTTATGCCGAGAAGGTAGCCTACCTTCTTATCTCGTATAAACACAAACGGTACACTCAGATGCACACAAACACGTGTACATGAGTGTGAGCGTCTAAATAAGTAGTTTCGTCAACATTCCGGTACCCGTCTGTGGCTTTTCCTGATGATGATGATGATGATGGTGATCCTTACAATCTTATCAAAACGTAAATACCGTTCCAGCGCAACAGAAGATGAACTCTACTTAATACGTTCGAGATCATTTTTTTTTCATAATATATTTAACTTGACCCGACACGTGTGAATCGTATCTCAATTAACTTTCCCACCAAAATTGCATTTTGAGTACAAATTGGTCCGAATGTTACGTTTGATCCGTACCAATATCTCGCCGCCTTATATATCGTAATTACTGATTAGTTTCGTGGATTCGCTACGTCCGAACGGACTAATTTATTTTCAATATAATACGCATTTAAAATGCATTATATATGTGTGTGGCAGATTCGTTATAAATAAATCGGAAATTTTTGCTTTTTTCTTATTGCTTGAACGCAACGTTGACCCGCACACGAAAAAATCATTACTCACACTCGTGTATTACAATAATGAAATAAATAACTACGAGTGTACGTATACGATAAAAAATCAACATGTATGCATCGGTCGGTTTGTAATCATCAGAATTCTTCGTTGCTTTTTTATATAATATTATTTCGAGATAGCGTTTTTGGCCCGAAAGCCTCTTAACATACAAGTGTGAAGATGATTCACGGATGTGTTGCACCGACGTGTTATAAACACATCAATATAAAATTTATTATAGACCGAAATTCAATTTTACATATATGTGTTTTTTTTATAATTTTTATTATTTTACGATGCAGTTAATAAATGTGAAACTTTATTGAATATTCGAAATTAACGCATTCAATATCGATGCCGTTTTGTACCGCTATGCAACTGAATTTTTTAAATTCGTATATTAACAACAATATTATGCATCAAATTTAATACATATATAATATCTGATTTAATACGAGGTTCTATCTTATAAAAACGTCTTCGATAAATCAAAACGCGATTGTCAACTTTAAACTACCCTATTGTTAAATATACGCTTTGAAGTCGAGGTATGTATTTAAAAAATAGTTAATCAAATATTCTAGGACCGAAAAAAAATACGAAATTCGAAAACAAATTTGGGCATCGATCTAAAGAACGCGCATGCTTGATAAATCGAATCATCTGCATAACTCGATCTCGCAGATCTATTATAAAACGTCATTATCGGAATTAAAGCATACGTATGCTGTGTGTTATTTTTTTTCAACATTCGCCTCCATCTTCATCTTCACATTTTAATCGTCTCTCGGCTCTCGTATGGCTTTTTGCTCATTTGAGACCGAACTGGTCCGGTCCATTTCGTACCGGTCTTCCTTTTAAGATGCGAACCCGCGATTATTAAAAGCCGAAGACCTCTTTGCTCCGACGTACGCGCATTATACACACGACGGTATGATAATTTGTCCAGAAATGACGAGGCAATATATCAAATCTATTATCTGGCATTCTAGTTAAATAAGCGAGATGTGTGTTTGCGTGTGTGCGCAATGCTCGTATCTCGTTAATTACCCTAATGCCTCTTTCAACGTAGATTCATTTTCGGTACATTAGCGCCCAATAAAGCGTCCGAGATGCAAGTTTGATTTTATGTTCGATCCCGCTTTCGTTTTTGATGGATTTTTAATTTTATAATAATTCTGTTTGCTTTTTTTTTCAGGTGAAAGATGTCTTCGGACGGCAGCACGGTCGCTGAAGAGCGAAGTCCTCCCACGCCCGTGGGTCGCTCAAGACAGGAGCAGTTCCTGAGCGGAGCCAGCTCGTCGTCCGAAGCCCGCACATCCTCCGGAGGATTTGAAGCTCCCGGCTATAGGCAGCATTTGGCAGCCGGAGCTGGACTGGGAGGGAATCTCCTCACGGCGAACCACAGAGAAAGTTCAGCGTTCGTTCCCGTAGTTCCTACTAGGACTTTACACCCCGTGTTGTATCCCGGAGAAATGCATCCCGCTCTGATGTCTAACGACATGCTAGAGCGCGAAAGAATGATGGACCGCGACAGAGAAACAGGTGGCAAAGATGCTTCGGAGCGGAGCGTTCCTCCTCAAAAGAGGAATTCGAGCTTCGAAATAATGGCCATGATGGTGGACAAGAGGAAAGAGCTGGCCCTCAGAGAGGCTGCAGCGGCAGCGATGATGCTCCCCAGTGAACCCGGTGCCCTGTACCCACCTCCCGCTGCTTACTTGTCGGCAGCAGGCCCCAGTCCGGCTGCTCCCTTCGCTTTCACCAGTCCGGGTGCTTTGCTGCCACCTCATCAGCTACACGCTCACCTCGACAGGAGGCTGCTGAGGGCCCCCGGCAGGGCCTCGAGGCCGAAGAAGCAGTTCATATGCAAATTTTGTAATAGACAATTCACGAAATCGTATAATCTATTGATCCACGAACGCACTCACACCGACGAGAGGCCGTACTCTTGTGACATATGCGGTAAGGCGTTCAGGCGACAAGACCACCTCAGAGACCACAGGTAATTAGTTTTGTTGTGTTATAATTCTTTTTGACGCTTGTAACTCGTGTATATTTAGATGCACACTGTTATGTGTAACGATTACCATACTCGCTGCCCACGCAAGGAATTCGGTAACTCTAGACGCGCATATATGAAAGTTTTCATATTTTGAATGTAATTCGAATTCGATTTTGCTCGGAATCGTAAAACACGGGTCGAATTTTAATTGCGTTAAACTTTTTTCAAAAAAGCCGACCACAAAAGAAGTATTATTTTATTGGATTTCTCTGTGGAAGTCGATCGATTTACCGAAGTAATTACCGCGCGAACCGACCGTACCAGAAGACTCCGAGAGGAAGATTCGAATCTGTTTTCTCTCCCTTTTTTATTTTTCGTCATGGCGGTTCTTTTTTGTCCGTTTCGTCTACAGTGTACGTAGTACGTAGGTACCACAACGACCGGCTCCTCTCTTATTAAAACATTCCTGCGGGTCTTGTGCTTCGGCTCGGTCTCGATTTCTCGATCTCTAGATGGTTCTGTCCCACTCTGGCCTTCTGTCGAAGGATCGATCGATCCTCGGTCGCAGATTTATGGCAAATCGATATCACGTGGTACCGGAATGATTTTAATTAATACGCCAGTCCTGAGTTGTCGTTATTTAGGCGGTCGCTGCGGGCATTGCTTCGAAACGGGGGCGCCGTCTTTTCAATACGAAAAATTCTACGAATCCGCTGAATATTTATAATTATTATAAAAAAATAACAGTTTGTTAATCGTTCCCTTAAAAGACAAGTTTGTTGCATAAAATTCGAATAAAGAAAAAAAATCTCGAAAATAAGACGTATACGAATGGCGCGTCTCGAGAATTTTGCGCGCCGTTTAGTGTAAATCATAAGATTAAAATTCCTCTTCGATTCGCAAACCAGATAAAAAAGTCAAGTAGAGAATCTTGAATCGTGTGTGTTTGAATAAGAATGAAATATTCGCGGATCTTTTATATATTTTTTCACCCGAGTCGAATCGAAGCGTGGACAATTATCGAATATTTTTCGGAAAATTTACGTAAAAACTCGAATCCGCGGTGCGTTTTTTCGATGTATTTTCCACGCACGTACCGCACTCGATGATAAATCGAAAAAGAAAAATGATTCCGTCATGCAATTTGTATTAAATTTCGTTACGCTCGAACGGACCCGTATCGGATTATGTAAGCACAAGTGAGATCAAACGCGATTTACCGCTTCTAGTAAAACATAACGAGTGTTCGTATCTCGTTTTTACTTTATACATTTTCCTGAGATGACTATATTTTGTCGTTGCTCCAAAGAAGCGAGTTCTCCGTCGTGTATACGCGGATTGAAATTAATTTATGTCGTCTTGGCACCGATTTTTTTTTACGTGAATATTATTTACGCGCTTCATTTGCACAAACACAACAAATACAAATTTTCGCGTGTCCCATTAAATTTGATAATTATTGTCGAAAATCGGCGCTGTTAGGCAACGGAATTGTAATAATAACCGCAATTTACGACAATTTTCTCATTACCGGACCCACAAATTATTCACGTTTATCCAATTATTTGACTTTTCACTTAATCACCGATGCGGGCATCGATTTATTTTTCGCGAAAGAGACATTCCATCGCTCCAGTGGCGGATTTACCTATAGGCGGTAGAGGCTGTTGTCTTCGGACCCCCATAGGGGGTTTGACATTTTTAAAAAATAATTTTTTATGAATCTTTTTAGTTTTTTTTTTAACAAATCAATAGACATCATGAAATTCGAATCATTTTCTAAATAAAAAATGTATTTGATTGCATAAAAGCAATTTTTATTTTATAAAATCGTCCATTTGTATTTTATGAAACTGATAATTACATATCAATAATAAAAGATAATATTCTTGTTTTTGGTGCTGATTTTTTAAAATTTTAATGATTTATATAATAGGAGTGGATAAGAAACCCAACTTTGTATAGGAGCCCCATAAAATTTTTAACATCTCGAGCCCCTAACGAAGTAAATCCGTCACAATTTCATCATTGACGATCACCCGTATCAATAAAAGCCTTATTTACGATTAAATCCAAAACAATCATACTACAAAAAAAAATTAAAACAAATCGCACACTGATAAGCCTAATCGCCATCGAATTTCCGAGGCTCTCACGCTCGCTCACACACACAACGCAACACAACACGGCCGGCTCTCGTGTCTGGTGTCAGTCGAACGAGTCAAACTTATCACAACACGATTTCCGACCGCGGAGTGAGTTACGACCGTCCAGTTTCCACGGCGGCCTTTCGCCGTCCGCGGCCCTCCGGTTTGCGACCGCTGCACGGACGGTAATTGGTTCGTTCGGCCGCAACATTCTTGTGCGTAGTAACAAGAGCGGTCCAGCCAGCTGGGCAGCCGTAAACAATTCCACGTATAGTGGAATGAGAAGGCGAGGTGTGTTGGTGTGGTGTGGAGTGGTGTGGTGTGGTGTGGAGTGGTGTGGAGTCTGCGCAATGCCGTGGAATATCCTCGGGTTGCGTCACTCCGGAGTACGCACAAATCGATTCCGAATCGATCCGCCGATTATGCGGTGTGGGTTTTGAGATTTTCGATGGCAGATAGACGTTGTTGTTTGTGTTCGGTGGGTGATTTGTTGTGTTTGAACGCGGAAAATTTGTGTAGTTTTTACAGATATCGATAAAAAGTATTTTTTATATGTTTTGACCGACTAAGCTGGCATAGAGTGGGGGGCATGCAACAGGCGGGATGGTGGGCTTCCCCTCCGATTATAGGCGAAAAAGAAATGCGAATATGTGGAACTTCAAAATATATGTTTTGATTTAATTGTGTATAAGTTAAATGTGAACTTTTGTTTGTTTATATCCATACTAGTTTTGGTATACCCGAACTATCGATTTTAGTTTGAATGTTAACTGTCAAATTTTACGTAAATATAATTGCGTCTAAACTAAAAACAGAAGTCATAAGTATCGTGTTTGGGTTAGGTTGGGTCAACGTTTTAGCTAGATTTCAAAACAAACTCTCGAAGTTCAAACTGACACGATGTGTAGACACTATGCGTATTTCTTGATCATTAGTTGACATACCAATTTCCATCTTATTGATATTTAACATAAGAGCGTTATTTGAGTGCAAACTACTTAAATTGTCGTATCACACTAACAATTAGATTAGAGCTGTTTAGAAGGTGAATTAGCAGATTAGTTTGTTTGTGCATAAACGAAGTGGACACACAAACTGTAACATGTACAGTGAATCCCCTATATCGCTCAAATGCATTCAAATTAAATTTTTTTCAAATGAATTTGAAACAAGCAGTTAACACGTAAAAATGTCAAAAAAAAAAATGAAAATTGAAAAACCTTAATCCCCTATAACGTGGAATCTATCTTGACTATCTTGTATTATATGTTGAAAATAATATTATTTAAATAAAATCGCAATATTTTTTTTATGTAAACTAATTTCCGTATGACTTGTACCACTTATAGCAAACCATTACTATGGTAAAAGTTTTATAAATCGTTCAAATTTCTGACTCTATTTTAAATGATTTTTAAAAATACATCCATTAACACTCAAATAGTTTTATATAATAGTTACAATAATCTGAAATGTCACTCCGTATAAATTACTTTTCAATTGATAAAACAATCTTCATATAAAATCATTTTTGATCTTTTTTACTATATGCATGTTAGATGGCACACATTTTTCGATCATGTTCTAACATATAATCAATTGATATGAATCAAAAAAGGGTGATTATATTTTACATTTCACCCTCATTTCAA
>JAOXNN020000091.1:290550-325171 GCA_028571205.2 Hydropsyche betteni | reverse complement strand
AGTGTGCACGTATATTCGAACGATCTATATAGTAATGACCTATAGGTTCCGAACTAAATTAACGAGCGATAGACAACTCGTGGTATAAGAAATAATATAAAATATTTGAATTTATATGATTTTTTTTAATATAGAAGAGATTGTTTGAGGATCGAATACAGTGTAAATTTTCTGTTGAACTTTCGAGAAATTTTCATTGAAAATATCAAACTAATAAATCGAATTTCTAATACGAAAGGTTGTGTATACCTCCACAATGAAAGAGGCCCTCACTGAGACTGTTTTTTCCAATTTTATTTTTTCGAATCTGGCTCAGGTGTTGTGGCCGGTGGCCGGCGTTCTGCACACTCACGATTTTTAAACAGATTTCTTTCAAGCGAGAAACACACACGTTCACACGTCTCGCATACCATCCTCGACACACACACGCGGAATACGTATTCGAGAGATAGAAAGAAGAAAAAAATGGTGAAAAAATCGTATACGTGCCGCGACTAATGGTCGGCCGTGTGTCTCCGAAGTCGCGAAACGCAACAACAACCGTTAAAATCGAACGGCGAATATGTATGAAGATGGCCGAAGAAAAAACGAACGAAATTTGCGGTCCGATTTGGCGGGAAAAAAATTGCGCATATAATACGCTCTCGGAGCTGAAGTTCGGTTTCCGCTTTCGCCTTTTTCGAATTCGTATTTGGGGCGGTCGTTTTATGATGATTGGTTTTTTGCGCGTATTCCGATGGTTTTTTTAATGTATTGTTTTATCACGCAGACTCGAATGATATTGGAGTTTCGAAGATTAGATTCGTCTTCTTTGTCGGTTTTCTCAGGTGCTTTCTCCCGTGTCCATTGTCGATCGTCGTTTAACAGTCGAACGGCGATTTAACTTTGCACGGCTATTAGCCTCCAAGGTGATTATTCCAGACACGAGGTGGAAAAGACCAACAAACCTTAGTCATCATTACCGCGACGGTGAAAAGTTTTGTCCGGCGCTCTTCTTAACTATTTTCGACTTTTTTTAGTATTTTTTGGGATGCTTTCGTGCATTATACTCACTCTATTATCCCGATGTGTTCTAACGAACATGTTCCATATTTACTGTTGATGCTAAGGTAAAATTCGTGTAGCGGGAACAGAAAATCTCTAGAATTAACATATGAACGCTACGGCGACATTAGTCTGTTTGGTGACGTCAAACTATTTGTCTTTTTTTCTATTTTATTTTTACCTGGTATTCTACGTTCTTCGGGCACGCTGAGGTTGTGTCGTATGATTAATACTGCAAGTAGAATTTAGAAAAAAAGACGGTCATATGAAAAAATGCGGTGATAATGAAGACGTCTTACAATTGCGTCACCGACTAGACGTAATTCATATAAAAATATTTTTTGCCCATATTTATCATCGATATTCGAACGCGCCATCGTTTCGAATATACATCTATCGTGAAATTAATATAATCTTAATTGTACAACACGAACAAGTTCCATTTGAAGGTGTTTTAAACGCAACACTTAAATAATCGACAAGTGTTATTCCCAATTCGATAAGATTCTCCGGAATGAGAAAAAACTCAATTTAGATTCGAAAATTTCGATCGTTTCATATAAATTTTAAGTGCGAGCAATCATTATCTTTACAATTGTTGCATCGACTAAAAACACCCGAAGAATTAACGGATGTTCGTTAACTTTTCACAAAAATACGACTCGGATTATCGCTGTCCTTTTTCGATTCGATTCGATTTGTGTTGAAACGAAAGAAACAGAAACATACGTAGAATTTTCTTTCTCGTGTCGGTTATTACTCACTTGATTGGTCGGTTACGTTTTTGTTTACCATAAATTTGTTAGGGTCCATTATTCGGAATCTTATCTGCATTAATAATTAACGAAAAAAAAAGATACAAACGGAATGTTCGTTGTTTTGTGGGACGGGCGCTTCTTCCACGTCTCCGTGTTTTTTTTTTGGCGCCTTTTTTTCATATGTTATGTGTTTTCATTTAATTTTTTTGGTCGCCTCGCGCATATATAGATTACTACTTGATCTCTATCCGTCTATCTGTGTCTACCTGTTCGAGGATCTGTCCATGGCATTCGTTATCTCGATCGCATCCGAAAGTTATTGCGTTAGATCGAACAAAAAATACGCGAGGATTATAAATGCGTTTTGAATTTTATATCGAGTCTTTATCTTTATGCTAAAAGCGACGATGCTAATCTAGACGCGAATTTTACACGGCTCTCTTATATTGCGCTGTCTTTATTTAACCATTCTTGTATATTGCGATCGTTAAAATATATAATTGCTTATTCAAATTGATTTTTTTTTTAAATAAATTGAATATGCGAATTTTTTAAAAATACCGCTATGATCCAAATAATATTTATTATAAAAATATTGTTTTATTCGAACTGACGCTATTCAAATAAAAACTTTCTCGGAATTCTTATATTAAATCAAAATTTTCCTCAGCGCCGAATCCAAATAACACATGACAATCACATTCCAAATAGAATTTTCCAAATTTTCCCATAGGCTTTGAAAGCGGGGCCAATTTTCACGCGCAATCAGCGCTCGAGCGCCGCACTAAATTTCGATAGCAATTAAGCCGAACACGATCGGAAACCCATCGGTCGCTTATTACCGACCAACACACATACACACGGCACGCACATACACACAATGGACACAATATACAGTGATGGTGCTTTAATAACGTCCGACAACAACAAAAAGCCGGCGAACAAACGCGACGTGGGACGGGCCGCCGAGGATCGATTTAAATGCCCCCCCGGTCTATTTAATATTCATAGATATGTAAATTCTGACGCGAATAATAATATGTGTATCGCTTATAAAATTCGTATAAATAATATTTCGGATTCTCCTTTCGTGTGCGTGTGATCGTGCGTTCCGATTTGGGTGGTTGTTCGGTCGCGCGGCTTCGAATCGGTGTTTGAATTGTTTTAAATTAATCATTTTATTTATGAGACCGTGTCAATACATAAGTAATGATGTATAGAAAAATTTTGATTTTATAAATATAATAATAATAGTACAAAAAAATCGATATTGATAAATTTCTTGATTCGATCGGAAAATTAACGATTTCGAATTGAATTTATAATATTTTTTTTATTTAATTTATTACTTAAATATGTAGCGGAATGGGTTTGTCCATTCTGTGCTATGTTTTTAGCCTTTCCTCCCGTGGACCACATCTGCGTTTATCTCGTCGGCGGATCGCAGATCTCGCAAGTTCGTTCACACCGCGAACGTTCTCTTCCTTGTCGCACATTTCTATAGATCTGCCAGTGTGCGAGAAAGAGACGAAACGCATCGGCCGACCACTAGGGCTTTCGGGTGACTAAGCGTTTGATGTCAAAAGAGACTATCGCAAGTGATTAAAATGGAAAATCTAATGCGAAAGTGTGCTAAAATGTGTCGTCAATAAGCGAAAGTGGTCGATAACAAGTTCTGCTGTGTTAAATGTCAATTGCACGTAGTTATAAACTTTCTTATACAGAAATACCCTAATTTATGACGGAAATACCTTCCTGAACCTCAAGTCAAATCAATAATTAATTTTATTTACATCAAAATTTAAAATTTTAATAGAATAATTCGAATTAGTTCATTTTTTTAAAGTACTGCCCTAGTTGACGGAAGCTCGTGATTAAATTCCATCAACCATCGTATTCAAGAACTATCTCTATTCTTGTTGAATGAACCGATTCTAATAGATCGTCAATGATAAAAAAGGTCTTGTTCTGCAATACGCGTCATAGTTCGAATATTTGATATAAAAAATGTACTTAATACCATTCCCTTAAGTGTTAAAAATCAGCGTCACCCCACCGATGTTGAGTGCAACGGCGTTGCGCTTCCCAAACGGTTTCTCAGTTCGCGATCGAGATCGATAAAAGTCCGTTTTCGCGAAACGATGACCCGGAGCAAAATGCGGTCTCGCCGATTCGATCAATCGATCGACATTATAATGGCTACATATGTACGTATGTGAGATCGTTTTATTCCACGACCCATTTACAATCCGAACACACAACGGTATCGGAAGCTGCAATCGCCAAGAAACTTTTATCAAACGTGCGTAACGCGACCGAACAATCGCCATTTTATTTGCAGCGCGACAGACATCAAAGACTCGTCCGACTTTTATCATCCGCCAACCTCCATGTGCGGTTTATGGGTTTATTACATTGTAAAATGTCACGGTGCCGAATGTGTAATTTGCGACATCGGTTCGCATCAATCGCTTATCTTTTCGTTTTCGCATTTCGATAAAAGTGTATGCGCTCGAATCTATGAATCGGCAAGTCGCGTCGAAAGAATAACGAGTTTGTATTTCCTAATTGTTATAGATAAGCATAAATTTTCGTATGTATTTTATATTTCCGTTCACACTTGATGGTTTCATTAAAAAATGTAAATTTTTATTACGTATGGTACATCATAATTGTCGATCGTAATAAAAATTTTAATTTTTAATAACTATTTATTTAAATAAAAAAAAATTCAAAATTATCCAAACGGATTCTTAGATCATCGACCACACACGGAAAATATTATTCGTGTATAATAGTCAAAGTTGGAGGCGCGAACGTCCGATCGATAACGTCCGTTCGAACTGGTCGTCCTTGGTCGACCACGCCAGCGGACGCCCTTCCTCCAAGAAGTGGACACTCTTGAACTCTAGCATAACACTTGGCCCCAAGAGGAGGCCCTTCTTCTCCGAGATGTGTGAAAATAATCAAAAGTCCCGCTCCGACGCCGCGGAACGACAATGGGATCGATCGGCGTTAGGTTCTTGTGTGAAACGCGTCCGAGCGCGAAATTCGAGAGAGGCTCGTTAAACTGTAAAACGCGGACACAAAAGGCTCGAAATAAGTTCGAGAAAATAAAAGTAAAACGTCACGTTTCCGAGAAGAGCGCGGGCGACACGCAACAATGGCGTTTAACGAGTTTTTTTTTTGTATGTGTCGCGCGCTTTCGTTATCTGAAAGGACACTGTCGTTTCAGTTCGATTTAATTGGGGAGCTGAAGTCGAACTTTTTTGCGAACGTTTATTTTGCGCGGTGATGCGTCGTTAATTTTTATTATTTTCGAATTTTAATTGCGCTTAATCTAAACCAATTATACGGTCTGAGTTAATTGCCTCGCTCTTGTCCGCGTAATGGTAAGCTAATTGCATATTTATTCATTGGATTTTAATGGAACAGCGCACCGGCGATATGAATATGCGATATGTTTGTTCATTTGAGCGATTTAGTTCGATTCGTCTGATTGTGAGTTTTCCGAGTGAAACAATCACATCATTCAAATCGTCCGTTAGCGGTAAGTCATGTAATCTTTGAATTGTTTTATTAAAATGTGTTCGGTCCCGTTTACGGTGGTAATGAACGTCGATCGAAATTTATTTTGATCGTATCCTACGATCGAAATACGTGGATTATGTACGTTATTTATTCGGCAGTAGAAGCGTAAAAACGTCTTTTTTTCTGCATTTAAACCGTCCAGAATATTTATGAACGTTTATTTCATGCTCGCCGACAAACACCAAGTAGCGAAAATCAGACAAGTGTCTGTTTATACCGCAGATTTGCATGCATTAAAACGTCTTATTTTTTATCTAACGTACTTCATCTAATGTGAATAAAATACGCACGACAAAAATAAAAAAAATTGCTTTATTCGACCGCCTTTGAGTGACAGTCGTCGCTTCCGATATATTATATTATACGTTGCATATTTTTCCTTTTGGTCCTTTTCAGACTTCGAGAGTCATTCAGTGTCTGCGCGTTTTGTTTGTTTTTATTCGGCGATTTTTCATATGAATTGCGATCTTGTGGATTTTGTTTGCTCACTCGGCTCGGGTTGTTGAACTTCGATTTCGATTTGTTTGATCGAAGTCGGCTTGTTGACATTTCGACCGAGAATCTCACGGGAAGATTGCATTAAGACATTCAATCATAATTTATCTGCAAACATATGAATTAGAAAAATTGAAAAGACTCAATACATACATGCACTTATTATTTATTTATCAAAGTGATTAATTGTTTAATTAACGAATCCAAATTTTAACGACGCTTTAATTAAACTGGGAACATTCAAATTTAAACACTCCTATGTACGAATTGAATTAAATTATAAATTTCCGCTGAAACGCGCGGTCAGTTATCATATTTTTTTCGCCAAAGCGATTGTGACATTTATTCGCAGTTAATTGACATGTTATACACAAGAGGGGACGACCCACGTTTATTGTCTATCCGCGCTTCACATTTCGCCGGCACAAATATACATAAAACGACCAATTTATTTTTATTCCGAACGCATTAGAATAACGGCGTTATGAATTTCGCGTTATCGCTGTATTTGAATAATTTTATCGACCGCGGGGGATATTTACGACGGCATTTTTTCAATATTGAATTTCCGCGTCGGACAGTTCTCACGATCAAAGCTACATTTGGTGCAAAAGTTGTCGCAGATCCGTCAGAGTTGCACTGCCGGGTCGTGGGCGTCGATTGACGTCGTAAAGCGGTTAACTTTAACCGTTTTCCCACTCCAATCGCTCTTTGGGTACTGGCGTTGTAGTTCGGCGTCGATGCGAATGTGAAAACTTTTACTGCGGTCATTTGTCGGAGGCGCACCTTGCGGCACCGGTGACTCACGCGAGCCGTTTTACAATATTTTATTATTGTTTCGGTTCGGTTTATTTTCGGAGCGTGTTTGCATGACGGATTTGTCTCGATTTTCGCGTGTGTTGTTATGTTTTCTTCGAAACACTGGTAGCTTACTGCGGTGTTGCGCTATCGCGACACATCAGATTGGAGTGTTTGCGCACTTTTTATTGGTCTTTAGATGAGTAGGAAAAATGGAACGACCGTATTGCGGAGGTGCAAAGGTCGATTGTTTTATTTGTGTGAAAAGACGGATTCTGCCGTTTTTATCTTGGTCATTGTTTTTGTTCAAAATTCTTATATAGCACTAAATTTATTTAAAAAAATTAACATATTTGCGATAACCATCTGGTTTATGATATCGTATAAAATCTATTTTTAATATAACGAATATAATGAGCAGTACTTATATATTATATTTTCGTTTCGCTATGCCATAATATTGTGAAGTAATCAATTTGAAACAACCGAATTGCTCAATTTCATTGGACTAACAAATGACCACACCCTTGACCAACCTCAAAATCAAATCGTGCGCCTTTTGTTATATGCCAAAACGCGGTAGAACCTCGGCTTTTATTAACGAAAACCCACACAGCCTTCGAATTATAGCCCACTTTATATCTTTACTTCAAATCGTAATTGTATCAGACGCTTAACGGCCACAACTAGTGCTTTCGGCGAACCGGTGTCCCGCAGACTCCTGCGCCGTGAGAACCTCGAAATACGCCCAGGCGTATTAATTTGTTTATAAATATTAATTTAGATGTATTTATAGGATGTTATAACGTATGGTCGCCTCGTTTAATTGGCCCGTTTGATATTTTACGACTACGCGTCTTTGTCGGTGGCCGCAGTAGCCGCGTCGACCATAAACTCAGTTGATTGCTATTGAATGCATTATTTGTGCATATGTTTGCAAACGAACGTACAATAAATGCTCACATTTTTATTGAACATTAACGTAAATGGGACGGCTTTGATGCGCGTATTTTATTACAGCGGAAAAGAGCGAATGAAACAATCGATATCTATAGATTTTTACCTGGAAAAATTATTAATTTTATTTTTCGAAACGAAAAACCTTTGTTTTCGTCTATAAAGTAGCATCATCGTGCAATCTTTGTCGATTGAAATAATCAATTTATAATCATCCTAATAAGGAAGCGCTCGGAACTCAGATACTCGCCGTATAATCGCAAAACATCCAAGGCGGATAAGATCCGTCAGTACTTACAAGATTAATCCTCTTGAGCGGATCCAGTTTCTTAATCGCGTTTTGCAACGACCCGAACTAGTTCGTTTTGCCAGTTATACGTACACATGGTATGAAATAGTTCGTTATATCCATTTATTTATACGTACCTAGACGGCGTCGTGAAGGTTCGTGGAGTGCCACACGCGTTACTTGCACCATCAATCACATCGATGTTTAACGTTTTATTTCGCTTCGGTCGCAAGAGACACGACAATGGGCTCGTTAGATAGCTCGAAGCGTGCTTTGTTACACGTGAAAATGACACATGTCTCTTCGTTTTGACAACGAGCATTTTCACCGCTTCGAATTATCATATGTGTGCACACTGTTCGGAAGATTCTTTCCCTAGAAAACATTGACGGCTTCTCGCCAAACGCAGTCGAGAAAGATGAATTACAGTTTTTGAAATTACACGGAAAAAAAACACGATTCAATCTTGATCTGAGGATGGCTCATTTGCACAATTAAAACACGGCCTCCTACATGCAACCGGATAATTTACTGTTCATTATGCTGTTCGCTTTGGCCGAGTTTGCTACCATTTCTTGTACGCCTCATATCATAATGGTACGTCGCTAATTAATGCGAAACCGTATTCGGAGGCTTCGCTCCCACGCAAACGAAGACGATTTCGCATTGAATCCATAATGGATTCGATGCTCCGTTGTTCGCTATATTTTATTATATAGCGTGTCGGCTATTGATGTTCATTTTCAGATGCAAACGTCGCCCATTTATTTCAATCGATAATGTTTCAAAGAAACCGTTCGAGGTGATGATTTAATATGAGGAGGCGTAATGCATCTATTAAATATTATTAAATGGATTCGTGTCGACAATATGCTTCTGAGATGGCGACATTTGATTTGCACATTTATCTTCGAATAATTACTTTGAATATAATAAGCTAGCGAGTACTTGATATTATATAAGTTAATTTATGTTTTTAGACGAGTCGTAACAATATATATTGTAAATATAATTAAGACAGACGCCTGTTTCTTTTGAAATCTCGATCCTTTCGCAAGATGTTATAGATCAACTTGCATACAAATGATATCATACATTAGTGAAGAACGCATTTCTAACATTAGAGAATAATAGCAAATGGATTAACGATCGCACACGGCCAAGCTTTAATATAATGTTTGAAATTATAATTGATCCGAGTTTTATCTAGATCGGCGTCGGTTGGCAAGCGAACCAGTTCGCGGATTCCGACCGCCAATCTGCTCTTGTAGATCTTCGTAATTAACGTTCGACTAGAATCCGAAAACTCCACCTGGTCTTGGTCTCGGTCTTGGCATTACGCTAGTACGTATATTTATTATGCGGCTTATGCAGATCGTATCTAGCACGAGCGTTCGCCTGTCGCTGCTTCTACATATTATTAATATATTCCACATATTATTAATATATAAATACACTCGAAACAGGTCCCCGCTGCGGTTGTTCTTTCGTGTATCGTTTATGCTAATTGCCCAGCACGACACAATTAACAAAATAATTACTAATATTTTTTCACGTGTTGTAATGTCCGCGTGACGCTTTAACGCCTGTATAGATTTTCACGTTACGCATAATCGCAAATCGGGCAATATCAGAATGCGCCGATGTAATATAAAATAATTAATACAATTACGGATTCGGACACCGAAAATCCATTACGTTAATAACGGGTGTTTTGTGTAGTATTTGTTGAAAAAAAGTTATGACTATGCAGGTGATCTTTCATGGAAAAAAATTATATTAACCGGAAGCCGCTTTATAATGCTAGCGCTTCTTAATACAGTAGCGTGGGTTTCCGCTCTGCTCGCTCGTTGATATCTTCAATCGAAAAAGTTACAAAAAATTTACGATTTAATTTTAACACACAAGAGCGACTCGATTTAAAAAATCGTGTTTATAATTGCGTTTTTTTTTCGGATTTTATTCCGCGCTTTGATTAATTAACACTGTTTTGTTGAATTTCTTACGCATAAATAAATCGCTCTGACCGGTCGTAAAAGTGATTACCGACTATGTGAGAATTTTACGATATTTTTTTACATTGTATAATGATATTATATTTTTTTAACTAAAATTTCGAAAAAACATATGTTACGATGTCGTTGTGAAATCGTACCGTATTGCATTTATGTTTGTATACAGAGTCAGCCGACGTGATTTAAATTTGACTTCTTACACACAGACACGAATAGCCTAAACATTTAATTAGACAATAAATCTATATTTAAAACCAATATATAATGACATATCTCCGCCATCTCGAAAAATAAACGTCGTCGGCTCAAAAAACCATATTTTATTGGATTATGCAGGTGATTTGTACCACAACCATAAAAGTCGTTTAAACCTAACTCTCTCCTTGATTTTCAGACGTATATTTTTCAATAACCTTCAAAAAAAATTCGATTTATAAATTTTTTTTATACCGAAACTTTTCGTGACGAGCGTTCTCAAACAATGTACCCAATAATTAAAAAGTAGCGTTAGCAACTGTCGCATCATGAGGAAAATTTTCCGAAAAAAATACATATTACCCGTGTCAAAATAGTTAATGCACCTATCCATCAACGTTCGACGTTTTTCAGGTCTGCAACAAACGACACAACAGCCTTCCGGTTGGTTTGTCGCTACCGACGAAAAGATAAAATAAAGGATCGGTCTTCGCGAACAACCTGCGGTTTTTTTCATTATTTTTTTTTGTTTTATTAACACACGTGAAAAAACAATAACATATTTATGGTGATAAAATATGTTTTACGGAACAGTGATGAATTTTTTCTTTGTCTATATAATATAATTTCTATTGATCAGTATTAAATTAAAAAATACATATGTATACATATACATATGTAAATACATATATGCTTTCACTAACACACAAAAGCTTTGTTACAAGCAGCTAAGCGTCGTATGCTTAAATGTCGGCAAAAACGAATCACTTCAAAAGTATGCTAATATATAATTAGATGATAAAGAGCCGTGTGTGTTTATGTGGTCGTATGTTAAATAAATAAAAAAACTACACTTTGTGCGAGTGACGTGTCGAGGCATTTGTTTATTTGACAGTTTCGTTCCTTCTTCATCAGTGGCATCTCTTTTATTTTACATCTGAATTGATACGTCTAAAGAGATGTTTTTTGTTTGAACGCACGTACATTTTGCTCACTCGGTAAATATCGCGCGTGGGTGTTCGCGTTTGCACTCAACAAAACGGCTATTTATGATTTAATTGAAATTCTGATACGGAAATTGAATCGATTTTATGCCATCGAGGCCATTTTTGAGCCCAATTTTCAATTTGTCCAATCAAAATCGAATTACCCGACAAGTTTTCGGAGATGTTCTCTCGTCCGAAGCGGAGGCCGTAAATTTCAAATATGCTCACGGCCGAGCGCGATTTCAAATATTGGAAGAATTTTCGGCGTTAATTCCTAATTTATCGCCGCACCGTAAGATGTTTATCGGCATTTTAATAACAGTAAAGTACAGAGTTTTATTTTATATCGTCGCCACGGCGAACAGGTTCCTCGGGGTGATGGTGTTACGTTACCGATATTTTTTTCGACTAATATTTTTAGAAAATTTTCTCGATCGTCAAATTTCGGGATGCGTTCTTTTCGCTTGAACGCATATTCAAATTTTCACGTATCGAATTAATTTTCTGAATTTAGTAAAGGATTATTCACGGATGGCTTTAATCTACGAAACGCTTTTATAATCCGAATCGAAACCACGCAAATAACACATATTTAATTCGAAACGACGTATTCATGAAATTCTCGAACGCTCTCACACACAGCGCCGAAATTCCATTCCCGAAAAAGAAAAGTTACCCAAAAACCGCGGCTTAATGTCACAAAAATGAGGCATCACACGGACGCTGAGACCGTCAGACCTCAGCCTTGATTAATGCCTCGGCTCGTTTTTTTTTTTTAACTTTTCGATCTGCGCCATCTTTCTCTCTCTCGTCGGTTCGAGGAGGAATTTTTTGTCCTCGTTTGTCTCGCAGCGATGCCGCCGAGTTGCTTTTTTGTTGTTTTCATTTAACTTTGTTGTGGTCTCGGGCAGCGCCTTCCATTCTGTCAGAGCCGCGATGAAAAATGACGTCGTCCCGAACGTGTCCTTAATATGTAATTATTTCATACTTTGTGTCCGAACGGGACGGTCACATATTCCGAGATAAGCCCACGCTTCGTTTTTTCGTATTTTTTATTCGACTTTATCAAAATTTATTTATCGACACAACGAATGAAATTCGAACAATGAACGAAAGAATCTTTTTCTTTGGGGACTTTGGGTCGACCGAACGAAATTCTATACTCTCGATGGATCTAGGTTCACATTTTGAAGTGTGAGAACGCGACGACGTATCTACGAGATATTTTCATTTATTAAATAATTTTTTTCGAAGAGGTTCTTTATAATAAGTCGTAACCGATTCGAGTAAGGGTCAGCGGCTATTATCATTATTTTTAAGTGGTCCCTGGTAGCCAAAACTAACCCTAGTAGTGGGCAACCGCAGATGCGCTTTTTTACTCCCTGACATTAGTCATAAAATAACAGACTACCCCGCTTTTTTCTAATAACATAAAGACGTGAAACGAATATTTTAGTGGTGAAAAATATAACAATACGAATTTTTATTGATACACACATGGTATTGATACGACAGATGTGTATTGCGATATAAAAGAAACCTTCGATTTCGAGATATTATAATAACTCTTCTTTGGAATCATTTCATGCTGCGATACGACTGTTTAATATATATTTTTTTCACATTTCGAATCGATTATTTTTTTCAGAATGCGAAACAGTTCCATAAGTTGATGATTGAACGTGGAAAAAAATACTCGCATCAATCTTCTCCCGATGCGCGCGAAAATATTTTTCTCAGAGTGAATTACGTTCGTTTTTATGACTTTTGTAATTAACCAATATTAATATACGAGTGTGTGAGATTGTAAAATTTTTCCAACATCCAAACGACCACTTCTCAGCGGACGACCGTCAAAATGATCGTCCACGTCTGTTCTTTATGGATTGATTCGCACGCTAATTAATACTAAAAGCGACAAATCTTCGGAAAAGAATATTCGAAAATCTTTTAACGAGCTGAATCGTTCACAATCCGCAGCATTCATAATTAGGATTCAGAGATTTTCTCTTTTATCGGCTGCCAACTGTTTCTAGCCTCGATTTCGTACAATTTACCGTACACTATCGGTTAATGAAGCAATTCGAAATGTACGATCCACCGAAATAATTCAGCTCACACGTGTAACAAATTATTATCCACTTAAATAAATTAAATTCGAATAACATACGTACTACTTAAAGCGCGAATCGCAAATATCAATTCAAACGCTCGAACCTCAATAAGCTTTACGATCTGTTTATTGGTGCGATATTAAGCTGTTTACAGCCAAATTTATCTTATTCTTTTATTGTGCAACCCTTTCTTGAGCTCTGGTGATTCTTTTGATAGTTATAATCAAGTCCTTGTTTGATAAAACGATAATAAATCTGATCGTGTCCGTTTTTTCGATCGATAAATTGAGTTCGAGGAACGGTTAAATTTTCCGTGTTTGGTCTTTTTCGGATCGATTCTAGCGAAAATATTAAGATTTATTACTTTAGTAGAATTATTCGCCGAATTAATTTTGGGCATTTTTTTTTTTATTATCATATTATAAAGGAAAACTTTTATTATTCGAATTTCGCGGTCGCCGTTTCATATATGCGTATAATGTTTTTTCTTCTTAATTTTCGTTTCGTAATGGCTGTGATTAATTAAAAAAGCCGGACGCGTATCACACGCCCATGTCTGATTCTCATTATACGTTTGGAAACGATCGTTCGAATATATGTGTGATTTTTTAGTATTAGATTTGTTAATTTTTTTCATCAGGCATTCGTATGCATAATGTGAAAATTGTAAAGGCGGATTCTATTTACGTCCATTTTTTTCTCTCGTTCGGTTTTACATTTGGCAATTGAAATACATGACAATAAATAAGCTTTTTTTATTTTATGAACGTTCGATCAGAATCGTTCTTATAAACTATAACATTTAATTATAACTTTTACACTCCAGATTCCAACTTATACAAATCAAATTCTATCTTTCACAAATCAAATTCAATTATCAGAAAGTATTAGTATATTATTAATTGTAAGACCGTTGTCATAGTAATTAATGAAATACAAACTGTTCTTCAATTTGACTTTTATAATCTCAGTTAATGATTTTTACATACATTTTTTAGTAAATCGATCTGAAAATAGATACCATGGAATATGTATTATATAATATTTAATAAAAGTTTATTTTATATTTTTCATGAAATCGCAAAAAAAATATGAAAAATCGAGTAAATAAACTTGCAATGGTTTAATTTTATTTGTAAAAGGTCTATTTTTCCATTTTGAAGTTAAAATGGATAAATTCGATTTGTACATGTTTGAATTTGGAGTGTAAAATCTATATAATGATAACAGAAACATTTACTTAAAAATCGGCAAAAAATTAAATGATCAGAATTTTAATCAAAAACGTTCAGAATAAAATAGTGAATTGTCAGAATAGAATAATAAATGTTCAGAATTTAATAACGAAACTGTCAGAATAGGTTAGGTTAGGTTAGGGTTCTTAATATTATTCTGACCATTTAATATAAATTCTGACTTATTGTTAGTTAAAAATCTGACCTTTTTGATTAAAATTTTGATCAAAATATTCTAACTAAAACATCATATAAAATCTGACCAATGTCAAATAATTCTGATAAATGGGATGAAAATTCTGACCAAAATCGCATTTAAATTCTGACCATGCCTTAAAAATCTATCCAACGGACTTGTACAACAATGCATTCATTGACATTTCAACACTAATTACAAATCTTCGTTACGTTCCGAAAACGCAACGACCAATCAACGATTTCGCAGCCTCAAAAAATCCCCGCCATTTTCCGATCGATCCGCACACGACCGTAAACACCACACAACAACAACAACAACAACGCCGCGAAATGTCAAAACAATCAATCGGAAGGCCATCGGCGGCGCCCCCGCCCGATCGCACCGGGGCTGCGAAACCCTCCGGAGCGTATAGCCGAAGACCCGGGCTTACGGCCGAAGACCCGGGCTTATAGCCGAAGACCCGGGCGCGCCGGAATCTGCTCCAGTTTGTGTGTTCGGGAGCGGTTTGTACGTAAAACCGCGGCGGGTCTCTCGAGTTGATGGTGGCGTTGCGCGAGGCTGCAGCGGTTGCCGCAGTGGTTAGACCGGTTCGGATGAAAAACCGCTCTCCTGGACACAGTGGCGGTCCGTGGTGGGTTTTTCGTTTGTGGAATTTGGAATTTGTTAGTTTTTTTGGGTGGATTGTGTCGTGTTGTTGATGGTTTTTTGATGTTATAGCTATTACAGTAAATCCCCCTATGTCCTTCAAATGGTAACAGGATTTCTGCACACCGCGTAAAAGTGCACGCATGTAGCTTAAAAGAAAATAATATATGTCACCATATTTATTATTTATTTTATAATTAAAATCATTATAATTTGTTTGTCAAAATCTTATACTCGCTGAATACATTATTTGAAATGGACGAAATAAGTTTTTTTTTCGATTTTAAGTCCGCGAGAATTAAATCTGGAAAACGATCAATACTAATCACGAGTTAAATTTGAGGCATTTTTTTTTTCATTGAAAAAAAAAAGTATTTTATACTGGAAAGATATCTATATTTCTTTAAATAAATATGTGTAATATCTATTATATATACATATATATATATATTTTTAATATGGTGACATATATATTATTTTTTTCAAATTACGGCGTTTGCGTGCACATTTACGCTGAGTGCAGAAATCACCCCACCCCTTTAAATGCATTCAAATTCAAATTTTTTCAAATGCATTTAAAACAAGCAGTTAACATGTAAAAATGTTGAAAAAGTGAAATTAAAATTGAAAAACCTTAACCCTTTATAACGTGGAATCTATCATGACGTTATAGGGAGGTTTACTGTATACTCCAAATTTAACCAAAACAAATTCAATGAGAAATTTATCTAAAATTATTATTATTTTTTTCGTTTAGTCCTTTAGAAAATATTGCATTATTTTTCCCTGGAGTAAAATTTTTCATGTGTCGAAAATAGAAATAAAAACATATTTATTCCATCATTAAAAACATGCATATAATCAAATTTACTGTCCATTAATTTCTTCTGCGTTTACGATTATATATAAATTCATCGAAAATTTAAATCGCCATCAAGTTTTTTCCCCGAAACCCACCGAATCAATTATTTATTTAATACCTCCATCATATATCATCGACTAATTTAAACAAACAATCAAAATAAATTCCCAATAATTGCGCACTTACGAAAATCCACACTTTCACCCCTCGAATTGCGCGACCATTTCGCCGATCCGGACAGCCATAAAAATTACCATAATGCGCACACCGTTCACAATTAGCGTAAACCGCACATCACCAAAAACACACACACACACACACACACACATACGACTCCACATATGACTTATGCAAATGGCGGCCGCGCACCTGTACGCTTTTGTACGAAAAGCCAATTTTTCGACGTCCGCCACTGGACAGCACGCGGCGGCGGTTACCTGCGCAGGTGGGGCGGACAGATACAGCCTCAAACCCGCATATATATTTATATATATATATATTTGTGTGTGTGTTGTGTTGAGATGTTGGTGGTGTGCGAATGCGGACATGCACGGCAACGGCTCGGGAGTGCGAGCGAAACGGCGCCGCGAGGCTCTCTCTGTGTTGTGTGGAAAAAGTCGACCGATTTTTTTTTTGGGGTCTGAAAAAAATATAATGTAAATTTAAACACCGGTGACATCGTCCCGTGCGTGCGGGTTTTATATGGGTTAAGTGTATATTTTTTTAAGTGATCGATTCGAAGTAGTTCTCGTTATTAATCTTGCTTAATTCGTACAATGATGGCGTAGGTCACGTTAATGAGACCTATTGACATTAACGATATCTCGGAATCAATTTTGCAAACGTCGGTCGTCGAAAAAAATTCTTTTTAGCAACGCGCACGACAAAAAAGTATTAATAACTTCGGCCCTCCTTTCACCCGCGTATTATATCACACGATCGAATCGATTCCGTTATTCGTTTTATTATTGGACCGATTCGTTTGCGCGTATGTATGGTTTTTAATACATAAAAAGTGAGGTTTTAATAATTTTCTTGTACGTATTCAAATCGAACGACCCATTTTTTACACGTACGGCATTAGCGTCCGTGTGAACACGTTAAGATTCCACATGGGAAGTTCGATTTTTTCGTTTTTATTGTTGATAGGACCCGTAATAAAGTTGCATTAATTTTTTCTAAGTCCGCTTCTTATTCACGTTCGAATAAAATAAATTTATATACGTAAAAAAATGACGATATGTACCGGTTTGTATACTCATAAGTACGTAACGTATGAGATTCTCGGTACGTATCAATTTTTATTTAGAAATTTATTTTTGTTCGATTTTAGTCATTATTGCTAACGACTCTAATCTGTAAAATAACGCACACATACACACGCGTTCGGTTTAAGACATTGAAAAGGTTCTATATAACCCATTACGACTCCACTTGCGTTAATGGAATTTTATGTTGGTCTCTCGCTAATAGCTTCGAATTCAATGCACGCTTCGGAATCTCTCCGTCACTCGTGCGTTCATAAATAAAGGTTAACGTCAAAGATGTTCTTTAAATTTCGTTTCGAGTTTAATGTGACGATAATGATGTCAATGTCCACGTACGGACACCTCTGCTCGCCGACGGCCGACTTCAAATAGTGCTCGGACGACGTTTGTATGTGCGAAATTGCATTTTGTGATTGAGCAATTTAGTTTCAGCAGATTGTATGTACAATGTCTTTTTGTGTTTCGTGTGCTCATTCGGATGAGTAATTGAATAAAGTGTTAGACTTCTGCGCCATTTTCGTATTTGCTTTTGTAGATGAATCTATCACCAATATGAATTTCAGTGAAAACAATTTTTTTTTAATAAATTATATTCAAATACTCTCTGAAAATAATTAAATTTATATTCAATCGTACAAAAAACGTTCAAATTATTATAATGTATAAAAAATTTCGTTATAATTGCTCGACTCATTTTTATTTATATACTTTGAGTCATATCCATCGTTACTTAAATCAATCAATCAAAACATGTGAATGCTTCACGGACTTTAGAATAAAAAATGCACTAAAATACTGAGTTATTATTCAATACTTTAACCTATTTCGGCTTTTTACGACATTAACATAAAACAAGCCGAAATCCGAAAGAGCACCCAAAGCTCATGGTCCGCCCACGGTCGAAGCAGGCCACACAATCCATCACGAAAAGTATATTTTTATTGAAATATACGATATTTTGACAAGGCTCTCCATCCACAGACATTTGGAGAAAGAGGCTCTCGTCACCGAAAAAGGGGATCCAGTTTAGTGCGTGTTTACTCGTCTCGAAGACCTCGACAAACAGAACTCGAAGAGATGTTTACGCAACGACTTCACATTTTAACCAACGGTCTCTATGGGAATCGAAGACGACCTCAAACCCACCGCATTGTGCTTATTATTCGAATTAATATTAAAAACTCGACCACTCATCCTCCAAGCTTTCGTCGATGAGGATATTTTATTTGTGTCTTATCGGACTCGATATATATGTTACAGTCAAAGTGTATTTCTCAGTTAAAATATAATTTTTTTAACCCACGTAATTATTTCATCTGGCACAGTGGAAATATGATTTAACTGGTCAAAGTCAGACAATGTGTATTTTAACGTCAATTAACAAGCCAGTGTTGCCAATGCCACTGGCGAACCGTCTCGAAGTTGCACTATTTAGTGGTTGAAATATTGAAAAGAATGATTAAATTGATAGTTCAATATAATATAAATCTAGATTATATATCTTTCTTAAATTTTTGAAAAAAAATGAAGTTTTACTTAAAAAATACAAAAAAACGATAAATATTTTTGAGTCGAATTAGTTACATCAAGTGATTAAGTATAATTTCAGTATTTTTCTATAGGTTTTTAAATTTTGAACTGTTTTTCGATAAAGTAACATCATTAACCTTGTAATAAATCGGTGATATGATTATAATGGTACAAAAATTTCACTTGTCCACTAATATGTGCCATTAAACGTCACTTGTCCATTAATATATACTCAAAACTAACGTTTTTGTGATGAATGCCTTGTTGAGATTATTCTATCATTACAATTTTTTCAATAATCAAATATAGAAGTAAAATACACATATGGTTTAATACAAATATCTGAACTGTCAAACTCATCTAACAAGTTGAAAATACACTTAAACTACTGAGCACCAGTTAAACTGTATTTTTGTCTATTGAAACATACCATAACTAGACAATTTGTATTCAAATACGCAAATGTCAGGCAAAATACACTTCAACTAATAATACACTTTGACTGTAACATATAGACTGAGAAGAATCCGATTCTTCGATTCGTAAAACGGGGGTAATTAATGCGATCCGATGGTTATCTGGTTTCGGGACAGAGACGGATCGGGGCGTCGTTCGTTATCGACGAGTGTCATCGTCGTCTTGGACCACGAAAAAAAGTTGTCCCGACCACTGTTTTGTCGTCCAATTTCTAAACGAGTCGTTTTCACGGTACGACGCGTCCGCTTCGCCTACCATTGGTGATGGTGGTCGAATCCTGGTGCCGGATGTTGTTAGATTTTATGAATAATTCTTACAATTTGAATTGGACTCGAATGGGGAAATAAGGAAATTCTGGACGCGTGTCAGTGACATCTATCGGTGTATTTATCGGTTTGGAGTTGTGGTACGTTTTATGAGTCTCGAAATGTAAATGTTTTTTATGCGGCGTTCAATCAAAATGGAACGAAACAAAAAATATAACAGTCGTCCGAGACTTGGCGTGTCGACCGAAATATGCATTTCTCAGAATTATCGATGAGAAAAAATTGCGTCAAACTGTTGATTCTTGAGAACGTTTTGCATAAACAACAAAAAAATACATCAAAAGTAATTTATTCAAACGAAAACGTTTCACATTTTGATATCCTTAAAATCTACACGTGTATATTTTTTTCAATCGACCGTATTTTATAACGCGATAACTATAAATCCGATTTTATTTATTCGCGCTATGAAATGTGGCTCGGATCCAACCAGATTTCTCAAATTTAACGCAAAAACGTGTATATTTTCGAATCGAATTCGATCAAGCGGGCAATAAATAAATTTCACGTGCGTTTCACAAGCGATAAACAAACAAAACGCTTACAATAAATAAACAAATGCACATTCGTACGAAATCCGTTTTCATACGTACACGTACGGCATTCTTGGCCGTATTTTTTCCGCTATCCACTTGTTAATTTCTCAGTTTTTGTGCAAATAAACGGTTTATCGACGTCGGAACTATAAATTTTCGCGAATCGTGAGGTCGCCGTTAACAGTGGAATTAATTAAATACGGCGATAAATAATCTCGCGACTGGTAGTTTCGGTTGAATGAAGATATTTGCACTCGTATTCAGTGCAGTTTTTAATTAGTTTTTTTTTTCGCGTTTAATATAAATAATTGCGTTGTTTCGAATAGACGCAAAGTGGTCGTGGGAGGAGTTGGACTTTTCTCGTTTCAAGGCGAAAAGTCGGCGATGTGAAAAGTGCACTCGACAGCGACTGCAATTATTTCGACTTTATCTGCGTGTGCATCGGGCTACTTCAGCTTAATTGCATTTCCATATCATTTTCGCAGCAAGTAATTACCACTCCATAAAGTGGCGTATCGCAGCTTTACGAAGCGTAAAACGCCCTCAAAAACTATAGCAATTATCTACATGCATGCGAAAAGTACTATGTCACACATTAACTAAGCATCAAAGAATCAAACGGATAATTAGGAAAAACAAGCTTTTTTTATAAATCGAAAAATTCTACTCAATCTATCGGGAAAATTTAGTTTATATTTTCGGTTCTCATAGTCGAGTCTAATTACATTTCGACTAATCTACGTTCTTTAATTTATATTTTGTTATTTTATTTGGTTGAGATTTGCCCGTTGGCGACCTCGGAACGATTTACTTCGGACGTCTTCGCAAAAACTTCCCATATATAATATTTCATATCACAGCGGCGTTATTATATTATAATAACGATTCCTTTTTTATCGAAAAAATTCTCGAAAACGCTCTTTTTTGTCGTTCTCGTAAAGGCCGCCTTCTCGGGCGCCTCGAAATTAAATATTTACACGTCGGATCGAGCCTTTTCAAAATATCCGTACGTACAAATAAGTGTGCAGTCGTGTTTTTTCAAAAACTCGGTGGGAACACTGGAGACTTTTCGTATTCTCGAGAGTCGGTCGTCATCGTATGAAAATACGTTTTGAAATAAATTATACCGCTAACGAGCATTGTTTGAGGTTTTTATTACAGATGAGTGTCTCCGATTCAAGATTTTTAATAAATATTTATTGTTCGAATAAAATTTTGAATTTTTCGCTTATAATGTTAGGTACGATTATCGAAAGAAATCTTTTATAACGATCTCCGAATATTTGTTTTAATAGAATAATTTGAAAATCAAATATTAACATTCGTCTGCTAACTTATCATAATAATTTGATTCAATATTAAAAAAAAATCAATATTGTTTGCATATTATCTTTTGTGAATTTGAAATACACTCAAATTTTTTTTTCTAAAGCACTTCGAGTTTCGTGCACATCCCTCGCAAAATCACGTCATACGCTTCGTATGGTTTTGCACCCAAATTTCACCCTCGAAAAAAATCCGATACGACTAGTTTCGAATAACTCATCTAAACACGAGTAACCCGATGCTTTTGTTTTGTCAAAAGCTCCGCCGCACGATTTACTCGGCACATTGTGTTTTATAAGAATTTCCGAGACGACGATTATGAAAACGACCAAAACAAAACGCGAAACACACCGGAGGAAGATAAAGAACGCGAAGCTAAAAAAAAATAATAAAAAGCGCCGAGAAAAAATTCGCCACAACAGATCATTTTTCATAGTCCCGCAGCTTAATGATCGAACTGGAAAAGATGAAAAAAAAGCGTGTCAAATATCCCTCCGAGTCTCTCGTTCCGTTCCCGAGTCTTTTTTCTCTGTTCGCTAATACTAATGATGCGCAACGCCGTAAGTAATTTATCGTTTATTACGATCTATCTACTTCGGAAAAAAGTTTATACTCTTTTTTCCGCGAGGGAATCTCTAATTAAAGCTTAAATGTCGGAGATGTCGCGCTACCACTTTAAAACGCCAATTTATTCGCGCGTCCTTATCGAAAATGTTATTTGGGAGAAACGCTTTGGCGAAACATCCCAATTTCGATTGTCGTTTTTTACGTACGGAACGTCTTCGTATATAATTACATTAATTTCGTATATTAAATTTCCGCCTATACATGTGTGTTTTTATGGCTTTAGATCATTATCGTCTCGCGTGCAGACAGTTTTTTTCGGACATTTTCGAAATATCCATAAAGATCCGTACGTGCTGCGCGGATATCGATCAATAAAAATTCTCGTGTATTCTCGAAAAAATTTCAAAAATCGCGTACTCAATCGCTCGTGCTTTTCAATATCATTTCATACCGATTGCAACAAATCGATCGATATTGCTCTTTACGATAATAGACCGTATTTTTTTGGACGCACAATCGATACTTGTATCACGAAGTCGTTTTATCGGTATCGTTTAGTTAGAATTTCGATTTGCGATCGAAACCTGCTAGGCTGGTTTTTGGCTTAAGGTGTTACGAATTGAAAATTTTAGAATTCCAACGCTCGCGTCGAGTTTTTCGATGTGAAAATCTCAACATGTTTGCGAATTTTTGTTAAATTATTGGGTTTTTGTATACACGTGCGTTGAAGTCTCTGTGTTTATATTTACCAATTAACTTTTAAAAAAATGTTGAATTTAATGTATACCATTTTTGAAATTAACGTTTCGTGTGATATACGTCTATCATGTTATTAATAGATATTTCGTGTTTCTAACACGTCCGATATGAAGGACGAATATGGCACGTTATTTAATACACAATAACCCGATAAACTCAAAATAAAATTGCAAAACACTCATACTAAACCTTCTTTTTTTCTCGTTCACAGATACATTCACTCAAAGGAGAAACCCTTCAAATGCACAGAATGCGGCAAAGGATTCTGTCAGTCTCGAACGCTGGCCGTGCACAAAATCCTCCACATGGAAGAATCTCCTCACAAATGTCCTGTCTGCAGCAGGAGTTTCAACCAACGATCGAACTTAAAAACCCACCTTTTGACCCACACTGACCACAAGCCTTACGAATGCAACTCTTGCGGGAAGGTTTTCCGCAGAAATTGCGACCTGAGAAGACACGCACTGACACACGCTGTCGGAGACGTCCCACCCGAAGTTTTGGACGTCGGTGAAGAAGACCGTCCCTTATCCCCATTGCACGACCCGATGTACGACGACGACCCAGATGATCTCACATCTCCCGACCATTCTCCGGTCAGAAGGCCTCGATCTCCATCCAACGAAAGCATAGGACGAGGAAGAGCTGAAGAATTCGTGGCACCGCCTCCACCACCACCGCCCCCCAGGCGCACATCGCCGACTCCCGAGAGAACAGAATGCCATCACAACGAACCCAGAAGCACCGCAAGTCCTTACACAATGCGACCGTCCCACGAATACTATAGTCAACTAGAAAAAATGAGACACTATCCACTTCCCAATCAAGAGAAAAACAGAATTATGAGACACCCAGACGTCCCAGAAAGTCCCGCGAGACACCCGCAATTACAGATACGTCGAGACTTACATCACGTCAATCCAGAGCAAGCCAACAAACCTCCGTCCATGATTCAAAGCGGGCACGGGATGTACTTGGGGTCGTTCAGAAAACGGCCATTACCGCCGGACATCACCGATCTCAGTCGGCCGTCCACTTCTGGAGAATACAGAACGCGTCCTCCTTCACCGGGTCCCACAAACTTGACATTGCCGAGAACAGGGATGCACATGCCGCAAAGCATGGGCCTGCCACCGCCGAATCTCAACGTGCACAAATTGGTTCCTATTCCACCTCCGCCCCAAGGCTTGATGAAGCCTCCGGACGTGCATATGCCGCCGTCGTCCAGACTAAACCCACCTCCTCCGATGATGGCGCAAGATCTCATCATCAAACACATGCATCCTAAAGACTTGGCTCCACACCCGAACGCTCCGTCGACGAGTCAAATGAAGCATTCGACTTCGTCCAAATCAGACAATAAGGAAAATCCGTCAACGAGCAGCAGCATATCTCCTTCGATTAGTTTAGGTATACAAAACATGGTCGGGATCCAACCGCCTCCGCCCACGAAGCAGAACGGCGCGAATCCTCCGCCCAAGAAGGGCTTCAGCATCGAAGACATAATGAGACGGTGAAAACGACTGCTAAAAAGGCTGAAAACTAACTTTTATGTATTTTATTTAAGACCACCGTTCGGTTCGGCGGTCGTCCATCATTGTCGGGAGCGTACTCTGCATTCGTGTGCGACTATTTAAGAAGATCTCAGTGAATAAATTTAACGCGATTAATCAAGTTTACTATGTACTGTGTGGTAGTGATGTTAATTTCCGTATTGTTTTGTAAATATGTTATCGTTAGTAGCATCTGCGTAGGTGTGCGCCTACCGGCCGTTTGTAGGAGCCCATTAGGGTCATGTTTTAAGTGACTTGCGGGGTCATTTATTTTTGTATACTTCTATAAGCGTTCCTTATTGTGTGTAGATCGCGGGTAACTCATTGTTGTTCTCTTTGTTGCATTTCTCATGTTTGTACTGTGTAAATGATACGTGGAAACGAACAAAAAGAATCATCGCATTTGTACTACAACGGTTATCTGGATCTAATTAGAGAGCTTAGCAAATAGTTTGTGTAGTTAATATTATCGTTTTTCATTTTTGACTATGTATTTTTTATTTTGGGATTATTAGATATTTTTCTGTAAATATATTTAATTTAAACTAGATTAAGTTGGAGTTTTCCATGCAATATTTTCTCATTATATTTATTGTTGAAAATCGATCTTATTAATGAAAATAAAAACTCATTAAAATTAAAAAAAAAAACCAACAACGAAATTGAATGTACAAATTTTTAATATATATAAAATATTTTTGTAATGTTAAGGTTGTCATATCACATGATTTTTTTTATATATATAAATGTAATAGAATCAATAATTTTCATTAAAAATCAATTTCAATGAATTTTCTATAGGTGAAATGTGATTTTTTCTTAATTGTACGACAATTATTATTTTACATGTAATTTGAAATATGAAAATAAATATGTTAAATTAATTATTTTTTTTTTAGTTTCAATCAAACAACCATTAATTACCTTCGCAACAGACGAACAAAACCTAATTTCAGACCACCGAATCACTCGAATTTTTCCTCCTTGCAAATCGGCACGTCGGCCTTTTTGCGGTTTCGCTTTCGAAACAAAATATAATAAAAAAAACAATTCGCGGTAAATTCAACCATAAGACGTGACGGGTTAAACAATCAGAAAGCCTTTCGAGATCCACAAACAAACGAGAACGCATCGCGAATTGTAATTTTTCCCATACGCGAAAGCTCGGTTTCGCCACGGACGACACACGACACCGCAATGGAAACGAGCGGCAATACACAACAAATCAATTTAAATTTTCGCCAAAAAAAATATCAAGAGGAAGGACGTTTCTCGAGTGGTGTTTGCCGAGCACTCCACCACGGAAAAATCTAAACATTCGACCACCGTGCAAAATTAACGTGTGACTAATTCGCGACGATGATTAATGCAATGGCTTCGCGGATCGCGTTACGCTCGATCGTATATGGACATGTCGGAAAAAATCGGACTTAATTATTTATTCTAATCGCTCCTTGCACGCTTTTCGGGATGATGTCATTTTCGTGAAATCCCCCTAGACTTTTCCCACGATATGGTTTTTTCTAATGTTTTAATATTCAGGTCGTTTTCTATTCGGGGAACGTGGAGCTCTTTTCGGGCCGTCATCAAAGGAAAAATGCCACGGTTTCGGTGTAGGTTTACGGAATCAGCATTCAGGCTGCGTCGCCAAATAAATTTCCATACAATGTGTTTTTGAAACGTTTTTACGGTCGCATTTTTATGTCGAAAATGGAAGAAAACGCTAAAGGATGACAATGTGAAGATACGCCATATGGAATTCATATTGCGAATTTTTATGATTCTCATACAAAGGATTTTTAAAATATTAAAATTTCGATGCGTTACAGATACGATCTCTTATAATAAATAAATATTTAAGATGTCTGGAGATTAAATCAAAAATTTTAAGATCCCATACGCTTATAAGAATCCGAATATAAAACTAAACTCGATTTATAGGACGAAAGTGTCCTCTCGAAAAACCCGCTTCGAAAATCTCGCGTTTACGATCATTCCGTATGCTTTATTCCGAATGTGACTTTTAAAACATGTCGTAAAACATCTTTTTATAACGTCACAAAGGAAAAAAAATTTAATATGTACATAATAATAATAAATACGCGGTACCCAGCTTGTGGTCTCCTTATCTGAGGCGTACAATCGAAACCGAGAGCCCCGTTTTTCTACACACGAATCGAAAAGGTATTATTGTATACGACGCGAAATTGGATTAGCCACGGATCTTTTTCAACAATTTAACGATCTATATCAGTATGTAAATCGCTCTCGACGGATATAACCGGGTTATCTAGTACACACGTATGTAAATTCGATGTAAATACATCGCGATGACGATCGGTTGACATCGGCAGGGGAAGCCATCATTCAAAAGATACCGCGGACGTTTATCATCATTATAAATCAATCTGTTACAGATCTATTGAAAACTAGATACGTCGAAGCGAGAGGAGAGTGTGCATGAGTGGTCTCCTCCGAAGCCTCTGCTCTCGGTTGTGGTTCGAGCTCTTGTCCAGTTTCGGTCTGGCAGGCATGTTTTTCTCTCCGTTGGACAAACCAGTCTTGGACTAAAAAAGTCCGAGAGCAATTAACTCACCGGCGGCCAAGAAATATGTAAGCAAACTGTGGTCGCAAGACGAAAAAAGTACCACGGAAAAGTACAAACGCAACATTCCGTTAAATGTATTGTTGCATTCAAATTTGATATTATACACAAAAATTAAATTAAATATTCATAACACAAAAGAACATACTTATATTTTGACACCTAATTTGTTTCCGAACGAAAAAACTGACCTATAATTATACAATTCTGAATGCGAAAAAAATGGCATCTATATTTAGCAAAAAAAAATTCGTGTCTAATTTGGTGCGTTGAAAATCACCAGTTTTGGGCCATCGTGCACACAAGGCATTCCAAACACCTGCCGATGTATTGATGATGTAATTACTTCACATACAACATATAAGAAGAATTTCCGATCCAGATACGTAACAGTGAGTATTGAACCAGGATCTTCATCTGACGCCACCGTCACGATACCAATATAAATTACCAAAACAAAATAAAATAAAAACCACACATCGATCTCGAGAAATTTGGCGACCGGCAATGATTCATCGTTTGATCTTGATTTTATTCTTGATTTTTCGGTATACGTAATGTGGGGGTGAGGTTTCGTTACCGTTCCGGACCCGATGTACGCCATTAGGCCTGGAATGCGTACGATAATAAATAATAGTTAGTAAATTACCTTTCTTACCCTGAAACTATTTAGAAATTGGTGCGTGTGTATAACTCATGATATGGGCAGGGTCTCCACCACAAAAGATGATTCTAATAACGATTTTTCAATAACGTGATTTCAATTTTGTAATTACCACCATGAGACTTCGTATAGTGAATGAAATATCATATATTATTATTAAAAAAAAATTATTATATGTATTACGAATTTGAGTTTTTAATACAGTGAAACCTTGTTTTTTTAAATTTATTAAGAGAACCGTTAAAAAAAAACTAGGGAAAACTTGAATTATATTTCTGGCATAAATTGTAGAAAATAAAAACGGAAAAGCGGGTATTAAATGTACTAAAACGAACGTAAACTCTGGCCGTATTTACTTCTTTTCCATAATAGAACGCATCCCTGATCGCGGTCAAGAATACGCAATCGAATCGATCCTCTGGCTCAATTTGGGAACCTCTTTTTTATAATATTTTTAAGGCCACCGGGCGTCGATTTCTATCAAAATCGATGCATCAAAAGCCTCGATTATAAATCAGCCTTAGGTGTACGACCCCTAAAAGAGACCAACCCTTCCATTATACTACGGGCGCGACCGTCTCTTTTATTTTCGATCGTCTTCATTAAAAAAGATTCGAATTGCATTTCACATTCGATACATATTTTTTTCATTCGACACATACATACGAATGTTACGTTCGAATGTCTGAAGTGAATTCGAATTTGTTATGGTGTCGAATCGTTACAGTTTCGGAGGTGAGTGTCTCCGCAGAGCCGGTTTGTTGGATCGTTTAGAAAGTTTAAAATATTACGCTTAATGTAATAAATTATTTGTAACGGTGGCGAGAACACGATTTATCGACGATTCATTAATAATTATTACAACTGAAATTGTATTTATTATTCATTTCGGATAAAAGCGTTTGCAAATACAAAAAAAAAACAGATCCAGTGGATATTTTATGAAATTGAAATTTATCTATCGGGGAATTTCAAACATCTCGAGCAGCGTAAATATTGTTTTGATTTTTTCATTACGTACTCATCTGTTGCTATCTGATCCGACGATGTTTTTTGAAATAGTTAATGGTTGTTCCATCTAGATATAATACGTTATTTCACTTTGTCGATATGTCGGATCTGATTCGGTTTGTGAGTAAAACAAAAACGAAAAATGCAATGAAAAAAAACCGAAACGAGAACGCCAAAGAATGTACGGAATGGCTTTGGGAACGAGAAAAAAAATCACATTCGAAAAGTTGTTAATTAACGCTTAATAAAAACATTAAACAATACAATTGCCGGTCGAACGTATCGATTAAAAATTCTGTAATTAATCAAAAACCCTTTTTTGTAATTTATATATGCGAGCGATGAATTATTTTCGAATTAAAACCTCGGACACCCGACTATTTGTTTTGGTTCGTTTGCAATGTTACATCGACTCGATCAATTTCATATTACTTAGATCGATGATTGATTGTTTTGAGTACGAGAATACATTTACATTAAACATACAACTAAGATCTTTTATCAATTGATATTCTTCATTTTATTTGAAAATTTGTATAATTTCAACTCACAGAGTTCAAGATATCGTTAATCTTACATAACCAAAAGTTCAATCATATAAAATTGTTCGATTCCCACCGATCATCGAAGTTAAGTGATACGATACGGTTATAAAATGGATAATAAGAAATGGATTTATATAGGGGAAACTTTGGTGGTTTCATGATATTAATCCTTATTTGTCATTATTTTGTATTATAATGCAAAATAAAATAAATAGTATCATAAAGAGTATATATTCTTATTAATTGAGACAATATTTAGATGTTGAACATCTTTAACAATTTTATGTGAGATCTCGGCAAATGATCGAATCTGATACGCCTAATTTCATGATACTATGGTCAATTAAATTTAGCGTATTCATCCCTATAAATATTTTAATAGGAAAATATTACATAATCGTAAATAAACCCATATTCCATTTATTGATAGTAGAAAGCATTTTTTACACAGATCAAAAGCTTTACCGTGATAAAAAATGTCTATACAAGCATCACACGTGGACGGTTATCACTGAATTACGTCATCATAAATTCGTGCATCTACTGACAAGCTTTTAATAGGTACAATTCTATAAATTACGTTAATATTATTAAAAAAAAACCACAACCATTTTATTCAAACTTTTATAAAATTACTCGTAACAAGGAATTACACCAGCTTCCCCTATGTAAAATTTCAGCATTCTAACTCATCAAAAAACACCTTCTCCTTGTTACCAAAAACGATCAAACTTTCATAAATATTAAGGTTGTATACGATGATGAATCTCATAAACGTTTTCTTATTTAAAAAATACGGCTCTCTAACTGTAAATTCGCTATTTATAATATTTAAATCGAAAAAAATGGACCACATCCGCGATAAACAAGCGATTTAATCGAAAAAATGACGCGTATCGAAAAGCATCGATCGGTCAACATTGAGACACATTTCACGTTTTATCTGAACGGAAAAAACAAACGACTATTAGGCAAATGGCTCCGAGCTCAGAATCTGTTTTTTCTCTCCTCACCGATCGTCGATTTTTGTTTTTTCGCTTTTAATGACGACCATATAAAACGGAAGATGGAGGAGCAATCTTATCTCGGCGGGCATCCATCATTCTCACATTGAAATGTTAAGGCGACAAACCCGTGGAAAAAATCGACTTATTTATATATTAAGCGAGTGTTTTTCCGTTTACGAACGAATACATTAACACCTAATTAAATATCGGAGCCGATCCGTTTTCGTTGGGAATTAAACACGTTAATTTTACGACATCGTAAAGTCAAAATTTAGCATGAATTTTTTTCAAATTTTGGCTGCGCGGTGAAAGTCGGCATAAATAACACTATATTATGACGTGTATTGAGATTTAATTGATTCGAAACTGAGACGATTTTGAATTGCTAATTCACTTTTGTTTTGCCACGCATGTGGGAGATTGTGTTAGCTTAATATATTGCTCGTTTGCGTCAATTTAATTGTGTTTATTTCGTCGTTACCGGTGCCCGATCTATCAGTTTTATGGGAAAATAATGCGAAATCATAAACAATAGTATTGTGTGGTCTTGTGCCATTTCGTAATTATATTTCATTTCAAATTATGTAAAATTATTTATCGTACAAATAAATTCTGTTATACCTTTCTACCTACATACAATAATTTCGGTTCACTTGATTAATATCACAAACGTGTGAAGATCGTTTAACATTATCACCGACAAAAAAAACGTAAGTGTGTTTATCTATAATATTGCAATTACAAATTATCTATTTTTTTATTACACTGTTATTAGAGTCGTACATAAAAATTATTTTTTTACGGCAGTCCGATGTCAAAAGACAGTCTACAAACTTTAAGAACTTATCAATTCGTTTTATAAACCATCGACACTATTCACGTTCCCATTTCGAGCACGATTGGTCCAAATATCTATAAAAAGCCAGCCTTCAATAGTCCAGTTCGACAGTCACGACATGCAAAGCACATATAAATAAAATTAAAACATAAAATCGCACGCACGAATTGCACAACAGTGACAAAGTGCACACTTGCACTTTTTGGCCCGAGGACACGAAACGGTCCCGACAGACAATGGGGATTGCTGTACGAACGTTAATAAATTCGTCCGATTAGTGAACCTAGCGTGTAACGATTTCTGGTAACGACTTCTCGGTACAAATTTGTGATATGAACGTAATATTGCGGTGGACCACCGTGACCAGATTTCGTGTGTAGATTTCGTGAATCGTAGGCGATTCGAATGCATCGGAACAAATTTGAATATTGGCCGTGCCGTGTGAGGTGAACATGTGAACATGTGCTTCTATTATATTATGGCCGTTGGGAATGGTTGATCGATTGGTAATGGCCTAGGAGATCGAATCAATTATGATATTGGCGATGCGTATAATGATATTGTTGAATTAACAATGGTTTATATTGTAATTAGTTGTGTTGAAGTGAATTAAGTGGCACTTATTGGTAGGTTGATGTAATTACATACTTTTGAGTATTTGAGAAAATTATCTTATTTTCATCAATTTATAGTGCAAAAATGTCTAAAACTTTCTTTAATATCAGAAAATTTTAATTTACGTAATTGGCGAGTGATCTTTTGATAAAATTATCTTCTTCTCAAAAGTTCATCGTGAAATAACGTCTAAAACTTTCATTGATATCAAAGAAGTCTAATTGTACAATTAACAATCAGTGATCATTTGGCAAAATTTTCTAATTTCAGAATCGGATAATTTTAATTAGTTTATAATGCGAAAACATCTCTAACTTCCATCATAAAAAAATCTAAATTATACAATAGACACCATATAACATTCAATTGATAATTATGATTTCTTTTTACATTTTATAATTTTTTTCAAATTATTTATAACAATGTAACAAAATAATAAAACACGCGTATTCAAGTAGCTTATCGAGTCATGATTGTTTTTTGAAATATTCAAAATCGGTCACGAAATCGTTATACAATAAACGATATCGAATCCCATACATCAAAACCAATTTCTATTTTTTTTTCATACAATTTAAAAAAAGGTTAACACTATGACATTTATCTAACATAATAAATTCGTATCAAGGTGAATACAAAATTGAAAAAAAATTGCGTTTTTGGGAAATCCACGTGTGAAAAAAAAATGATCTATGGACTTTCATAATTATACGTACAATTCGCGGCTCACGCCCATATCAAATAGCTTTTGATTTACAGTTTTGATTTCTATAATGAGAAAACACTAATCGAAGGTCAATAGCGTATCGCCATAGGAATTTATTCGCATTTGGGCGTATTATATGCTACACCATTGATATACGAGTATACTTTTACGTATGAAAAAAAAACAACGGTTGATAAACGAACATGTGTACGTTTTGATAAAATGTGTACGTTTGAAGGTAATGAACCATATAAATCGTGTCGGATTGATTGCACATAGACTGGACGCAAATATTTCATATTCTGTAGTTTATAGGAAATGTTTCGATATTCCAAAACAATAAGATATATAAATTGATCTTTGTTCCTCGATGTAATTACCATTCGTAAACAAACATTCTGCAGTCGACGTTCACAAACTAATTCAGTAGTAGTTTTCTTCACTTTTTTGATTAAAATATGCTATCTATAATAATATGTGTATTGTATAGTATTTCTTATCACTTACACACAATATAGAAGATAAATCAGCGGTAGTCCATTAAGTCTTCTGAAAATCGATTAAAAAAAAATCAATAATGAAAATCGGTAAAAAAAATCAATATTGAAAATCGATTGTTTTTTTCTGAAAAATCGATCGATTATAAATTTACTACCAAAGAAATAACTTTCAAAAAAAATTTCTTCATTACAATACTTTGAACATTAAAATATTTCACAAAATTAAATAAATTAACTTGAAAAAAAAATACACGTATAAGATCGAGATATCTGATTCGAATAGAAGTATCCGACGTGAAAATTGTGTAAGTCAACCACACTTCTAAACCTAACAACACCGAAAAAAAACACGATCTTTCGAAGGACAGGTGTCGTACAAAATACGACTGATATCCAACATTATCGCTAGACGAAAATCACGAAATCACGACGAATCCGGTCGACCTAACAATACTAGAAAATCTCTCTCGTTCTATTTTAATACTTCGATCGAAAAAGATAAAAGTTTGAGCGCTTCTGACAAATGTTAGAATTATTATAATTAGTTGTTTTCATATTTTTATTATAGTAACGCTATATTTTAATACACTTCCTTGTTTGTGGATGCCTTCAACTTTTGTCTTCCTCCGGTCTTTGAAGTAAGAAATCTAAATTAAAAAAGTAAGTTATTTTTTTTCTATATTATTTTATTTTTTTCATATAAAAAGTCAATGAACCATTATCTCGAAATTCAAGTTGAAGCATTGTTATTGTGATAGTATTATAGAAATTTTAACAATTTTGCAGTTGTAGATTAATGAAAATATGGAATTTTTCTAATATTTGATACATTTGATAAGGACCAAAATTAAAATATAATCCAATTATTTCCTGAATAGATTTTGACAAAATTTTTATCACTATCAAAGATTTATATTTTTTCGATAAAACCGCGAATGATCAATTATGAAACCACATAATTATTATTGACTAGTTAAATAAAAATCACATTTTGCTTTAGAATTTTTTTTAAATTTTATTATTGAACCACTATTTCTTATAAAACCACACTTTTATAAACACATTTATTAATTACTTCAACTCCTTATGGCTAACGATGTATATTTTTCCTATTGTATTCATTTTTTTTTCCTTTTTAACTTTTACGATCGAAACGCGATCCCACATAAAACAACAAAGTTTCAAAAAATTTACTCTTCTTACAATTAGGGCGATTCTCAATAAACATATTTCTTGAATCAGTAGCACGATTGATGCGTATAGTTGACTCATGATTTCATATATCTCACAAGATAACCACCCAACACCCTTAAATACAATTAACCTTCCAAAACCCGATACATTGCGGATTTTGTTAGTTTACCTGCAAATATTTTACATTACATTGAGTGAATATTGTAGATAAAATCTTCAAGATTGATAATGCATCACTAAAAAACCCATTTTATTTGAGTTAATCTAGAAATTAGTTATTTAGCGCAATAAGATACACCTTTTTTCGGAACCAATATTTAAATACGGTTTTAGTGTTGCATGCAGCTGACGGCTTAAGTTGACGATCGCTATCTCTCTATCTCTTTCAGATAACGCTATTGTGTTTTTCGG